>MU405306.1:0-151955 GCA_022836615.1 Annulohypoxylon bovei var. microspora
TCATTTTCCCCTCTCTCCCCCTCCCCCCGGGGGGGGGGGGGCGGCGGGCGGCGCCCCCCCCCCCCCCCCCCCCCCCCCCCCCCCCCCCCCCCCCCCCCCCCCCCCCCCCCCCGCCGCTCGCGAGACAGTTTAAAGAAAAAAAGGTAGTAAAATGGGAGATCGAGGAATCGAACCCCGGTTAAACAAAGGTTAAACCCCGGCTAAACCCCGGGATTCCAAAATTCGGGGGTATTGTGTCCGCGGAGCGCGGGGACCTCGCGTTTAAATATATAATTTAATAATTAAATATTAAATTTATTATTATTTAAAAATTATTTTTTAAATATTAAATAAATAATAATTTAAATATTAAAAATATTTATTAATTTTTTTTTAATTTTAATAAAATTTAAGTAATAAAATTTAAATAATAAAACCTTTAATATAATAATAATTATAAATAATTAAAAATTAATTTTATATATAAATTTATTAAATATTTAATTAATTATTAAATTTAAAATTAATTAAATTATTAATTATAATGTTATTATAAAGTTATAAATGGGTTAAAAAAAATAATAATAAAAGTTTTTTACATTAAAACTTAAAATATAATAAAGTTATATTTAAAATAAATTTTAATGTAATAAAATAATTAAAAAATTATTTATTTAACCTTAAAATATAATATAAAATAAAAAAAGTTATAATTATTATTATTAAAATATTAATAAATTTAAATTAAATGTTATTATTAATTATATATAAAAAAAAATTAAAGTATTTTAAATTAAAATTTATTTAATAATAATATAATTTTATAAATATAATGGCATAAGCCATGGCGTTATGGTTAAAGTAAACGTAATTTATTTATATAATATTTAAATTTAATAAAAGTATAATTATATAAAAAAAACTTTGGTATAATTTTTTTTTTTATGGTTTTTTTTAAAAATATATTTACGAATAATTAAATAAATAATAAAATAAATAATTAAATGGGTGGTTTAAAAGAAAATTAAAAAAATGTTTAAAAAAGTGGTTAAAAAAAAGGTTATATAAATAATTTAATAAAAATAAAATATAATTTAATAAATAATTAAATAAAAAGCTTAAAAAGTGTTAAATAATTATATATTTAATAAATAATAAACGGTTTTATTACATGATAAAAAAAATAAAAAAAAAATATTAAAAGTTCGAATTTAAAGGTTTATTAATTTTAATTAAATAATAAAATAATTATAAAAAAAACCATTAAATTTACGTAAAACTTATAATTATAAGTAAAAAATATAATGTAAATATTATAAAATAAAAGTTTAATTAATGTAATTTAATTTAATTAAAAGCGTTTAATATAATAAATTAATTAATATATTTTTTTATTTATATAAATTAAAATAAATAAATTATAAAAGTTAAAAATGGGCGTAAATAAAACTTTTTAATTAATTAAAATGAAAAAAATTTTAAACCACGGGTAAACTTAAAGTTATTATATATCCCGTAAAAATGTTTTTTATTTTATAATGAATTATTTTCATTAACGTTAAAACTTTAATTATTATGTACCGCGTTAATTTCATGGCGATTTTTATTAAAACGGGTTAAATATATAGGTTTTTTAATAATAAAGCTTTTTTTTATAAGGCTTTTTAAAAAAGAAAGGTTTATAATAAAACTTTTATTATTAAAATAATTTTTATTACACCGTTTTACGATAATTCGATTATTTTATTTAATATAAATGTAAAAAATGAAAAAAATATACATTGAAAATAACTTATTTTTAACTTTATAATGATATTATTTTTAAATGTTAAAATGCGTTTAAATTTATTTAAAAAAAAGGTTAAAATTATTATTAAATGGGGATAATTTAAAGTTTTTAATAATAAAAGTAATGATTTTTAAATGGTTTAAGGTAGGAATAAACGGTGGTTAAAGGTAATAATTTAATTAAATATAACGTTAAAAAAGCGATATTTTTACGATTAATTTATTTATATAAAATAAAATATGTATTTTTTTTTACATTAAACGTTAATAATAAATTATTATTAATTAAAACTTAAAATTATTTATATAATTAAATGTAAAAGTTTATTATTTAAATATTAATTATTTATTTAATTTATTAATTAATTTATTAATCGATTTATTAATTAATTTATTAATTGATTTTTTAATTAATTTTTAATTAAAAAAGTAATGAAATTATTTTTAATTTAAATAAATAAATATAAAGTTAAATTATTATAATTAATTATTATATTATAATAAATATAATAATTATAATAATTATAATAATTATAATTAAAAACGTGACTTTAATTTTATATAATTTATATTATTACGTTTTAAAGTTTATAATATTTATTAATTATATTATTTAAATAAAATGCATTTATAATGCATGTTTAATTAATTAATTAATTAATTAATAATAATTATTATTAATAATTATTAAAATTATTTTTATATAATTATTAAAAAACGATGTTTTAATAAATAAATATAATAATTAATATTATTTTTATATAAAATAAATATATTATAATTATTATAATTATTATAATTATTATAATTATTATAATTATTATAACTTTGTACGTACATGTAAGGTTAATATGTAATAACATACTTACTTAAGTCCTTCATTAACAAGGCGACCATAGGTACATAATTTTATACTTAAATTTATATGCGAACACAAGTACCATGCGTTTACCTACATACCTACCTACTTACCTCCAGCTATTGATGCATGTACTCATTTATCATCCCACCAATATGTGGCTTAATATCTACCAACACAACTACCGTATTAGGCATAGCTACTTCTATTTTCCAAAATTTGATTTTTTTTTGGCACAGTACCACCTATGGGCCACCATACTGGGCAGGCCAGGTGAGGCTCGAGCCAACCCCTGCAGCCCCTGCAGTCCCTGATCGATTAAACGTCATATCAGTCGATCAGTGGGTAGCTGTTCCTGTTTATGCAATGCGATCGATCAACTCTGATAATACATACATATTATCTTCATATCCTGACACGCTGTCTCAGATAACTTAGTGTTACAGAAATTCTATCATGGAAACCAAATGCAGTCTTTTCACTAAACTTCTATCGACGACTTAATTGATATCGAAAACGCCTTAGAGACACAGCCCGTCAGATACACAACTCGCACACATCATCACTGATGGATGCCAAAATGCAAACTGTCGAAGGAATCCCCGTCTTATCGAGGAGCAATCCAGACGAAAATCTAGCTAAAGGAGAGGTTCCCCCCAACCAAAAACCGAAGAAGGCGAAGGACAAGACAGGAACTCCTCCTTCACGCTTCTCGCTCAGAGTAACAGCCGGCTGGTGGAGGTCTCTGCAATGCATTGGAATGAGCTTACATTTCCTAGCACCCCCGCGACCCCCAAATCCAGACTTTCTTAAGTCCATCCCCTCCACCTTAGCTACCACTAAAGGCCAATTCACCCTACAATTCTACCTACCCGAAGGTTATAACAAGGATCCAAATAGTGATAAGTGGCCTGTTGTTGTGAATTATCACGGCGGCGGGTTTACGCTAGGTAACGCCTCGGACGACGCAAGATTCGCGCGCTTCGTGCTCGAGAAATGCCACGCGGTGTTCGTCTCAGTTGACTACCGACTTGCGCCAGAATTCCCCTTCCCTACCGCCGTCGATGATGGTGCCGACGCTTTATTGTATATCATTCAAAATGCTTCAGAGCTTCGGGTTGATAAGAATAGGATAGCAACATCTGGATTTTCTGCAGGTGGTAACATCGCTCTCACAGCTCCAATTCGCCTATTTGAGCACCAAAAGACGGCAGAAGTTCCTGAGCATCGTATTATCGCAACTGCAACTTGGTATCCGATTACCGACTACACACTTAGTCGTGCTGATCGCAGAGCATCTGCGCTCCGCCCCGAAGCCACCCTGCCGCCGGCGTTGACCAACCTCTTCGATGCGTCATATCTATTCCCTCCAGAATTAGATCTTGCTCACCCCTGCCTGTCACCCTCGAGAGCATCCGACGAAGTGCTCATGGAAGCACTACCGCCTAATGTAATGTTCTACACATGCGAATGGGATATGCTGTTGCGCGAGGGTGAGGAGCTTGCCCAGCGACTACAAAAACCGCCTATCTCGAAAAACGTCTACTATACCATGATATCTGACGTAGGACACGGCTGGGATAAGGGTCCGAATCCAATGAAACCTCCGATCAAGTCTGAGAAACTATACGGCGAATGTTGCCGGAGGCTTAAAAGCGCCTTCGAAGAAGACCAGACGTATACAATCCTTCACCTTCCAATTAAACTACCCCCACTACTGTACCCCAAAGCAAAGAACGGCGCGGAATAAAACGGTCATACATAACAACGAAACACCACATATGCATTGGAGAATATTCTCCCACAATTACCTACCTGAGAGTCGTAGTTTCCACAACAAGCTAGAGATTATACCACTAGATTAGATACCTAATATAATGATGAATCATCACTTCCATTCTTGGGAACTGTCCACTTTCAACGGTCGCCTCTTATTGCCAATGTATCACCACACTTCGTTACCATTCTAGAATTTATAACTGTTTTACTAAGTACCGGTGATATGCACGAAATCGCGAAGACGCGCAATGTCAGATTCAAGACAAGATTTATTCTTGTGTACCGTCGCAATGGGCCAAATATCAACGGTCCTACATACGTCATCCCGTTGTTACTGTGGTGGGTGGTGGGGCTATGCCGAGTTACCGGGTGCGAGTCCGACTCATAGATTACATACCTTACTTAGGTACATTTTAATAAGTTTTAAAATACATACCTAATTTGCTTTCTTCTGTAAACTTATAGTTACATATGGATGTATTATGTCCGAGTAATACATGGTATTCTAGATTACAGGGATTAGTGACGGGCTTTTCGGAGGTTAATGTTTAGGACTAAATGCTCCTAAAGGGTATCCCTGCATCGAGGCTCTGAATGAATAACGTCATCGCTTTCCATCTGCTATCCTCTGGGCGTTCGTCAGCCTTCGTATTATTACTTTGATTACTTTTCTGATCGATCGATAATACATACCATCTCTGTGTCCGTCTCCATCAAAATTCCGACGCTCTACACAACATTAGACTTTAGTTATTCACCATACGATGGGCTTGATCACCTCCCACAACATTGGGAGTTTGCTCACTGGTGACGTTTGAATCATTGCTCTAGTTCGGCTGAAGACTTTTATTTATATTTTATTTACTTCAGAGTCAGCCGCTGACGAGTCGCGATATGGCGAGCAATGACTTGGAAAATGGACGCGCCGCTCTAAACCCGCCTCCAGCAACGTTCGGTCCGGAAGAGTCCGGAGGCGAGTCCGTCTCTTCTGCCATCGCAGCTAAGGATCCGAGCGAGGAGTTACCCGGCCTACCGCGATTGAATTACAAGCTATTAGATCATAAGAAGAAGCTATTCTTAGTTGGAGGACTGCTAGTCTTCGAGGGAAGCATACTGCCTATTGTTTTGTTCTATCCACTATGGTTCGCTACAGACCTGAGACATGGCATTCGTAAGTATCCGTACTCTCTTCATCTCCCTACGATCCTTGATCTCTAGTATGGTACTATAAAGAAAACCATAAGACGAAATAGACAGACCTTTTTAGAATCATAAACTCATATTTTCCACCTAGTTTTCGCAATCATCACGTCTTTCTTCGGCCTCGTCTCAGGTCTCGAGTTCGCTCATCGATCATGGCGTCTTATCATGAAAGATGACTACTACCGACCATTAGATGGCAAGCGCTGGCGCTTCGACTTTACACACATGTCGCTCTCCGTAGGCTACACGGTTATGACCGGAATCCTAATCGGGGCGTCCATTCCGTATGAGCCGTTAGTCCGCCCGCTCGCGATGCCGCTACCCCTGTTCTTTATTGAGGTGGGCTGCCTTGCTCTCGCCACGGGTTTTATGGACTCAAGAAACATGTCCGCTACATGCAAAGTCAGCTCTACGCCGAAGGGCGCACCGATACCGCCCGTACTTTTGACGTTCATAGAAGACGTCGTCGCCGTCGACGGTGGGGCAGGGAAGACGTATAGAGAAAGATTGTTAAACAGATACAAGATAAGCAAGCATTTCAGGGCGCTTATCAGAGGCTTGAATTGGTTCTGGGGTGTTGGGTCCTTACTAGTTGGGGCCGGCTCGTTGGCGGTCGTATGGACTGTGCCTCAGGAGATCGCCTACGGCATAGGTGAGTTATTAATTCACGATACCTTATCATGTCTATAATATTTACTAATCTGATGTTCATAGGTTGGGGAGCGCCGCTAGGTTTCACTATTATTTGGTTGGCCATCACAATATTGTGGGCGCATAAAAGTCTTCAAGTTGAAAAGAAGCAGTGGGTGGCTGATTTGAGACGTCAGAGCCAACAGGGAAACGAGAAACCATCACGGTAATAAGATAGAAGAGTACATAGAAAATGGATAGACTGTATTGTGTTTTGCTTTTAGTTCTCATATTTATCGATCAAGTGAGGTGACATCTGCGCCTATGTGTTAGGCTTCTCAATCCAATCTCCTTAAGTCGCAACCCCTTACTTTAGCAAAAAAGGGGCACGGATATTCCAACCCCAAATAATAAGTAGGTACCTACCTCCCACTCATCACTCACATAATGGTCAAATACGTCAAAATTCTGAGTAGTTACCTAGGTAGGTAGGTACAATATATAAATGTTGAATTTTATTATATATAAGAATTATAGTTAAATCTAACGTTTAAAACAACCCAATCTAATGCAAACCATCTATAACAAGCGCCAGTCAATGCAAATGTCGCTTCAAAACCCAACGCTGATGCAAATTGCAAATGAGTGACCGATACAAAACCAATCCTCTCACACATCCCGCAAAAGCATTACCCCGTACCCCCAAACCCCCAACATTAAGCACCTAGAAAGGTAGGTAGGTAGGTATTTAGCAGGTGTAAGAGATATAAAACCCGTTCTTCGCGTCCTGCTCGAGGTACACGTGGCCGTCGCCGTTGGTAGTGTCGATGGCGACCTTGAAGTACATCTCCTCGGCGCAGGCGACGACGCCGGCGGTGTGGGTGGCGGCGTCCTTGCTCTGCTTGTCCCAGAAGGTGAAGTCGGGGTGCTTCGCGGCGGCGGCGTCGGCGGGCTCGAACGGCTTGACGCTGGCGGACGAGACGGGCGAGCCGGCGGCCGGGAACCCCGTCAGCGGCAGGACGGACGTGTACCCGCTGTCGTCGACGACGAAGACGCGCTCGGCCTCCGAGGCCTGCGCCCAGCTCAGCGTGCACGTCTTGGCGCCCGCCGGGATCCCCTGGAACACGGCGACCTGCTCCAGCTGCGGCTCGGTCCCGCGCACTTGCACTTCCAGGTACGAGACCGAGGTCTGCGAGAAGTCGGGCTGCGTCGGGAACAGGTTGTACATGGTCGGCTGCCAGACGCTGCCGCTCTGGCAGGTGGTGGCGGGGGGTGTGGTGGTGATGGTCTCGACGGTGGTGGGGCTGGGAGGGGTCGGGATGGTGGTGGTGGCGGCGGCGATGGGCGGGAGCGCGCACGGGTCCTTCTCGAAGCAGCCCCGGTACCCGTTGGCGCAGGAGTAGAAGACTGTGCCCGCCGAGCAGTCGGTCCACTCACGGCGCGAGAGCGAGCCGGCGTTGATTGGTTTGGCGACGGCGACTGCCGCGAGGCAGGCTAGAGAGGTGGCGATCTTGATGATGGAAGACATCTTATTAGATAGTAGGTATATAAGGCTGGATTTGAGGAGATTATAGGTGGTATAATATGATTATATGAAGATATCGAGAAGATGAGAAGAAGGCGTGTTGATTATGAGTACTAGTGATTAGGTAGTAGGTATATATGTTGAAGATGTAGAAGAGTAGGTATGAGATGCTAATAGTAAATCATTTGGAACCGGCGATCGATCACCATCTTTATATCTACAACCTCATGATGTTGGTACCCGTCCTGCCCGTCGCAATTGAGCCCACACGAGGCTGGGTTGGCGAAGGAGTGCCATGGCGGGGACCTGGCTGCTGACAGCAAAGCGCGGCTGAGCGCAGAATCAAGGTAGGCAACGGGCTATTGGCCACGAGACCGAGAGTCGGCAGTAGATAATGAGAAAAAAAGGCAGGGGAGCCTTAACGAGGCGTTCGATTCCACGAGCTAGACCAGAGTCTAGCAACACAATATTACTTTTTTTTCTTAGGTAGATCCTATGCCAGGAGCCAGGAGCGGGAGTTCGCGCGGAGATCGCAAGAAACACAATACAAAGCAAAATGCTGCCAGCCGAGCCAGTACAGAGCTAGGTTAGCTTCACCCAACCCGATCTGACGAAATACGTGGCTGTGCGGCCATTTTGCATCTGCTCAACCCGCCAACACGGTTGGGGATGCCAAGGCCCTAGCTGTCCTAGCACTCTATTAATATATTTACCTACCGTGCAGCCACGTGGGACCTGCCGCTACCCCTCGGACTATGGACGAATGATCGGGTGCTATACAGCAGCTGAATAATATCTTATGCAAGAGCCGATATGAGCGATTCCTTCTCGATGGCGTCCCTACGAACGGATGTCCGTGATTCGTGGAATACTTCGCTTTAACGACATGACGGAATGGCTTGGTGAAGTTTAAGTTAATATTAATTGTAATTAACTTAATGTTATTAATAAGTTATATTTCTTTTGTTTATGTAACTTGTGGTGGATTATTTATATTTAAAAACGAAGTGGTTATTTTAATATAAAACTTTAAGGAAACATGGGGTATTTATTTACAATTAATAACTTTAACGAAATAAGTATAACTTTTTAAATAAATAAGTAAATCCACTTTTAACTTAATTAAACACTTAAATATCCCACCATTTATTTTTTATTAACTTTTATTATACTTATTATTATTTTTAAAATATTAAAGTTATTTACATTAATTACCGTTTAATATATTTATTTAATGGTAATTTTATTTATTATTTTTGAAATTATCGTAACTTTTTATATTAACTTTAAAATTATTATAACCTTTACATTAATCTTATAATATAATAAATACCGGATTTACATTTATTACACTTTTTAAGGTAATAATATATACGTTACTTATTTATACATTTATTTATTAACGCTTTAAATTTAATATTATTTCGCTTAATTTAAATAAAATCGATTTTTTTATTAAAATATTTATTATATTATTTATCGTCGATTATGAAAAAGTTGTTTATTAATAAAATAAATTATTATAATATAACTTTAATAAATTATTTAACACTTTTAATAATGCGTACGATACGTATATTAAATTTATTTATAAAAAAAAGTTTATTTTAAATATTATAAAAACTTTACGAATAAAAATAATAAAATAATAATATAATTTAATTAAAATAATTAATTATTATTTTTTAAGTTATAACCGTTAAAATAAACCATTAATGGTTAAAAAATTTATTAATTATTAATAATTTTCATATAAATGTAATTATTAATATTAAAAGATTATTATATATTAAAAGAAAATTAATAAATGGTATATAATAATTAAACATTAAATTTATAATTATAAATTTAATTTTAATAATATTAACGTTTAATATTAATAATAATTAAAAAAATCATTTAATATTAAAATAATTATGTTATAATTATTATAAATTAATTTAATAATTAATAATTAAATAATTTAATATATATTTAATAAAAACTTAAATTTTAATTAATTTAATAATAATAATATTATATTAATTTTCGAATTTAATTTTAATAATCTTTTAAATATATTTAAAAGTAATGAATTTATTAAATAAATTTATTATTAATGAATATTTATTATTATTATTAATATATAAAATATTAATAATAAATTATAATAATATATATAAAAAAAACTTTTAAACATTTAATTATTAATTAAAAAGTTTAAATAATATAAAGAAAAACATAATATCGAATATTACACATACGAACACTTAATAATTAAAAAAATAATAAAAATATTTTAAATTTTTAAATAATATATAAATATATAAAAACAAAACCTTAATGTTTTATTATTTAATAATATATATAAAGTAAATTTTATAATTATTTTATACTTATTATTATTTTATATATTTCATATATTAAATTATATTTAATAAATTAATAAATTTAATATACCATTATTTAATATTATAAATATTATATTTTTATATATAAATTTCCACATTATTTTTAAACTTTTATTTAACGAATTAAAAGTAGATTTTTTATAACATATATAATATTTCGAAAATATATATATAATATATAATATATAATTATTTATAATTATATTAAATAATTTTATTAAGGGTTTTAAATTTATAATAAGCCGGGTATTTAAAAAATATCTTTAATAATTATATGTGTGGTATATATTAAAAAACATTACTTATTATATTAAAAAAAAAAAAATTTAATTAATTAAAGTTTTAAATATATAATTAATAATTATAAATGAAAAAAAGGTAATAATTAATATTAAAATTTATTTAAAAAACGATTAATTTAAATTAAACCTTTTATTATATAAGTTAATTAAAAAAAACACATTAATAATGGTAATAATAATAATAATTTTAAGGAAGTAAAAAATAATATTTAAGTAATATAATTTATATTTATAATGTTTTAAAATAACGATATTATACCATTAAAATTATAATTATTAAATCTTAATATTAAGGAATAATTAAACTTTTATAATAATTTTATAAAAAATTAATGAACTTATATATACGTTATTAATAAAAATACATTTTAACGTATATAAAAACTTTTAAAAGTGAGGTTTAAAAGGTAAAAATATACATCCTTTTCCCCTCATTAAGAATTGTTTAATTAAGCGTACATAAAAGTTCTTAATATTAAAATAAGATTTCGAAATAATAAAATTAAAACCTTATTTTAATAACGCATGTTTTTATATACATTAATAATAACCACGCCTTCCGTTTTTCTTAACCTTTTTATTAAAGCTTTTATTTTATAACTTTATTAAATTATTTAATTATGTATTATTTTTTTTAATATAATTAATATTATTAATACGTTATATTTAAAATTTAAAATTATAAAATTATTATAATTAATTAAATAAAAGTAATTTATAAACATTTAAAACGATACATTAAAAAACGACATTATAATTTAAATATATTATATTATTAAATATATTATATATGTGTTAATTAATAAATTAATTATAAATAATAAATTAAATAAATTAAATTTATTACTTTGTTTAAATATTATTAAATAAATTTATTTAAAAATATATTATATTATATTTTATTAACGCTTTTTTAATAAATATAATAATAATATAAATTAACGTACGGGGATTACATGGTTTAAAAACATAATTATATCGATTAATTTTTTTATTAAAAGTTCTTTATATAATAATAAAATTTATTTTATAAACATTTATTTTTCAAATTATTATAAATTAATTTAAATAAATTTAAATTTATTAAAATATAAGTGCTCGAAATAATTAATATAAATTACCATTAATAATTTTATATTAATAATAAATTTATTCTTATTAACCAAAAATAATTTAAAATAAAAATTTTAAACCCTTTACTACTACCAGGCCATTACCAGCACTAATAAGCTCATCCAGATACCTTACCCTTAGAAATCTTATAACATAACCATGGCAAGCTTCAGGTATTAAACCCAAAACCATTCAAATCGGTTTGTATAAAACCCGACGCCCCAAATCAACCTTCAAAAAATACCAATTACAATCGTTGGCATATCCCATCTCATAATAAACCCCCTAAACCATTACCACACCGAGGTGGCAATCGTAAGACAAAGGCTAAAATACAAGAAAAGCTGCTAGCACAGCTGCAACAAGAGAGGCAGGAATCTTGGCAGCAAATGAGTCAGATGCAACAGCTGTTGGAACGGAGTATACAAAGTCAACAGCCCCAGCAACAGCCCCAGCAACAGCCCCAGCAACAGCCCCAGCAACAGCCCCAGCAACAGCCGCCACACGTACCTGCCATGCCCACTCCCACCGGGTTTATAAGGCCTTTGCCATCGCAGGTACACGCACCGCCAGCTGCCGCACTAGCTCCCGTACGGCCAACACCCACACAGCCCAGTATTAACAACATACGGGGATATCCAGGGTTGCCGTTGCTACATTCGCAGGGTCCCTTACTGCCCTCACAAGGTCCCTTACTGCCTTCACAAGGTCCCATACTGCCCTTACAAGGTCACTAGGATAGGCAATCACAATAATATCAAGATAGCCAGCAAAATGGTTAACAAGGTGACCAACAAGGTTAGGATAATCCATTTAAACCACCTTATTATTATTAATATATTTAATATAAATAAACAAAATTTAATAATATATATAATTGCTTAATATCGCCATATCTTTTACCATATTTTAATTAATTTAATATAAAAATATTTAAATCCTTTTATTAATATAAGAAGGTTATAATTAAATATAACAATGGCAATTAATATAAATAACCCTAATATTTTGGAAATAATAATAAATGCAACAAAAGCCAATAGAAAATAAATAATAAGGTATCCGAGTGTTTAACTAGGTCAGAAATAAATTTACTTGTTTATTCAAAAAGTCGTACCTGTTTCGCTAGAGTTACTGATTTACAATAATAGTGTAGGACGAGATAACCGCTATTCTCGTGGCGCCTTGGCAAGTAATTTCACATGACGACGTATTGTAAAAGTCGAAATAACACAGCCAACGGGTTGAGGATTTTGTTAAAACCACTGTCCAACATAACATCATATCCCTCATATTCTAGATCACTAAAGCTGGAAACCAAATTTCTACCAATGCATAATAAACCTTGCACTTATAATTCCAATCAAGTTCATTATTTGAATCGACTATTTTCTTTTAAATTAACTTTTTTCGTCTAAGAGATTTGATGTCAGCTTAGTTCGGACTGTTAGCTCGGACTCTCAACTCGGACTCTACCCCGCCGGTTGCTGAGCCACCATTTTGATAAGCCGACTTTTGAGGCTAACACGATAATCCCGTATCCAAGGATAGAAGCGCTAGATCGGTAAGGCTGGCGCCTACAAGAGACATAAATAAAAAGAAATACCAACATTGTAAAAACTTGTTGGCTTGCCTTTTATTAGTCTACCTGGCTACCTAAGTTTCCTGCGAAGGCTCTGGCTCTTGTCCTGTCTATTTTTCGACTTTTGAAATATGACTGCGAGTCCTCGACGACACGGGATCCGGAATGTGTTCGATAAGGGCGTCATGATTTACGGGCCAATTGTGTCTTCTGTCGCCCCAGAAGTCATGGTTGACAACAGCGTCGATGTCGATACGCTCCTTCGGATCATGCTTAAACATGCGCAGCAGGAGATCTGACAACAGGAGAACCTCTGCCTCGGGCATACTAACTACCCGCTTGACCCATTCTCCCCCCTTTTTTATTGGGTCTTCACTCGTGCGTTGCCGCTTCGCGTCTCCATCCTCAGAAGATTCGTCTAAATCCCGTTTTCTCAACAACTCTTGGAGAATCATCGCGCTTGTAGCTGAATCCGTCTCGCTGCCGCTAAGGTCATGATCCAGGGAGGCTACGTTCCCTTCCGTTGGTGAAGTCGGTGTGGCAGGTGAGTTTTCTTCGTGGGATTGTTCCGAGCGGTTCCCGGAAGTGTTGGCGTTCTGCGGTAAAGGAGAGGTTGACTTTCTCTTAGTTACTCCCTCCAAATCTTCTAATGCCAAGTTTTCACTTTCAACTTTGTCAAAGATGATATCCGCTTGAGCGTATATATCCTCCTTAGAACCTTCATCTTCCGAAATACAGTCCTGATTTGTGTGATCAGAATTTCCAGACTCGGAATCAGTATCGTCTGATGAGGTATATCCCCCATAATTCCTTTCGTAGATAGAGCAACCTCTTTCTTCTCCAAGCGATACCTGCAAAGGATTTGACCAGTCAGTCTTTCCTATAGCCATGTCTCTCATATGCTGTTCCTCTTCTACAGATAATGATAGTGGCTGATCTGTATTGGGAACTCTTTCCTCTAGCAGCGACTGTGTAGCGTCTGAATTTTCTTTCGTCTTTCTGAACATGAGTCTCTGTTCCTTGTCTCTCTCTAAGTACGCTCTTGCTAACTGTCTGTACTCCGCTGGTAAGGGTCCAAACCATAATTCAATTTGACGTATTAAAGAAGTGTAATCTTGATATTCACTAAATAGTGGCGTCCGGAGCTTAACTTCGTATATTGTACAAGCGAGTGCCCAGATATCTTGTGGCAGTCCGCTTAAAGTCTTCGTGAACAGGAGCTCTGGTGCGGCATATTGCCTATTCCACTTTGGAGAGGTCGGAGGGTTAGAAGAATAGAAGCTATCAGTAAAGTCGACAATTGCCACTTCCCTCGTTTGACATTTTCTCTGTAATATGTCTAACGAAGCAGGAAATACCAAATAACTGGGTCCATGAGGCTTAGGATCTTTGCCCGAGAGAGTTGCTAGAGGTACGTATTCCCGTGGACCAAGATATTTATTTATTTTCCGATCAGTCAGTTCCATTACAGTATACGTGTTTAGCTGCATCAGTATGTTGCTCGGTCTCAAGTCTGGTCAAGTTAGCTTTCCTCGCTTGTTTCGTCGGGGTGAAAATGTTCACCTCCATGGCAAATCCCCTTTTTATGAAGGTAGTGGAGTCCCTTGCATACTTGAAAGGTCAGGTCTGTCAATAATTCTGGAGTATGAATACCCATGCCGTCAGGGTGATCCATAAATAAACTAGGCCCAAGAAGATCCGAAACGAAGCAAATATGACGCCCATTTGGCCCATCGACCCAGAAGTGTTCTCTAGGTAGGTTGATGTAGTTGTCCCTAAGCTCGTTGTAGCCAATATGGGCTAGATTCTTGAGGATTTGAAGTTCCCGGCATTCTTCGGCCGATTCTTCTGCAGTCATGATCTTGATAGACCTGTAACTCCTAGATTTATCGTCGTAACAAAGCCATACTGTGGAACTAATACCCCATCCGAGTTTATGAATGACTTGGAATCGATTTTCTGGATCAAGATAATCATTTAAATGGACTGGGTGATATCCACCTGGTCGATATCTCTCTCTATCTTCAACATCAAGAGTGTCATCCCCTGCCACGCAGTATAGACGCTGGATTGGCTCCATTTGTCAATAGAAGCGAAAATGAATGCCCACTTTGGCGAAGTAGAGCGCTGGTATCTCGATGATGTTCAGGAGTAATCCATCGAACCAATATGAATGTTCTATTGAAGATAGGCGGCTCTTTGTCTATTTCTAGCCTGCTTTCGGAAGATGGCTGACGTATCAGACATGTCAAACCCAAGTCTTTGTTCTATGAGTAGGTCAGTAGATAGGTACGTACCTACCTACCTAGGTACTTAAATATTATGATAGATTTCAGTAATTTCTCGCTTTCAAGCCTTTCTCGTTAATTTCAAGAACAACGATCTCCCGTTGAGACTATAGCTCTCTCAGAACCTTTAGAATTAGTATCCCGATGCCTTTTTTTGCCAACTTTACGTTTAAATCGAAAATAGATATGGAACTCACGCTGTAACCTAATTAATAATCTAAAATTAGTTCCACAACAAAGCGAATTCTCTAACAATTCTTTATAGAACATGTCCATTCAATACTACAATCAGATAATGTGAAAGGTTGAAACTGAACAATCGATTAAAAAATAAACGCTTTACTTATATATTTTCTTTATTACGTGCTACTTTCTAGCCAGTGGTCTACGTATATATTCTATAAGCCCAATGGTAAAGTGCCTACCCGATATATATTCATACAATTAGAAACTAGTAAGTTATAGAAAAAAAGTCTAACGAGATGTCACTAAAAACCTCCAACTCTGGTTCAAAGCCATGGAATTTTGGGATGGCTCTTCCACGTGGTGGCCCACCCAAGATTAGAATGAAGGAGGAAGACCTGAGGGAGTGTCCTAGAGATGGTCAAGGAACACTCGATAATCCTTTGGTAATCTGGGCGGCTAGGTTGACAGATACCCAGCGCCGAGAGCTTGCGGTCCCCGAATTTGACTACGAGGAGGATCTTTACCGTGCAATTGATGCTAACGCAGATATGGCAAAGACAGCAGCCATCAGGGCACAATGTACCGTTGCGTGGATTATTTGCCCGGTTCATAGCAGCAAATACGTTTACGACAGAGACGGCAATAAAATCCCGACAAAATGGGACAGAAATGGAAACCCAGTTGAGTATCTTGTTACAGATGCTGACCCTCACCTCACAGTTAGGTTAGGCACGAGAGAAGACTTGGTTCATGTTCACGGACATATTAATGTCGTTGTGGATAAAAGGGGTTTTCCGACTGATTTCATGAAAAGCTATCAGAGACGTCAAAACGGCCATCTCACAAATGGTGACGACCGAACCATGGAACTTTTCGAGTGGGGTAATAGGGGAAACTTAAATGAAGAACGTGCTCGACAGGAGGCCGCGGATTACGAGCTCTTTAAAACAAGTACAGTAAGTCGGGAAATAGGTTGGGAAATCGAGGACGATAAAGACGACGACGATTACGTGGAAAAAATTTGTAATTTCGACATTCCAGAATATGATCCTATGGACTACGAAGGCGAATACAACGATGAATCAACAGGACTCAATCCCGAATTCGAGGAGTACCTTGTCCGTAAGTGGAATCCTTATAAAGGAACCGGATGTGCTATTTCCTTTCAAAAGTTTGGCTACAACACGCGAAGATTTAGGAACAACTATAAACCCTCCTCATATTATCGACGCCCTTCACACCCCACATCTTATTGGCATGAAGAGCAAAGGCCAAGGTCATATATGCCTAGATATTACAACTAGTTAGTGTAAGATTTTAAGGCTCACACTTCCTAACATTCAGGGGTTTAGGATAAGTTGTGCAATTTTCTCTTTACTATATTCGGAAACTTCCATTTTTGTAATAATAGAATAAATACGAACTAGGTATAGCGTAGCTTACAATTGATGATATTACAAACTTTGCCACGTTCTTATTGTTCTTGGGTTTATCTCTATGTCGAAAATCATCGAGAAACTTACGCAACTTGGCCCAGGAATGCTAGGTGTCCCATAGGCATATACTAAGCTCTTAGGTCGACAACGCTACCTATGCACCATATCCAGCATATAACTGTTGGTGTAGTTCCCATACAAGATAAAGTGATATTTAGAGCTTAGTACATCAAATTAGGTAAGCTATAACAAGGTAGGTTAGGGGCGGGTAACAAATGACAAGCTAGCCTTAGCGTAGAGCCGGAGCAAGACGATTCAATGATCTTGCATAATTGTTTAAATATGAAGAGCCGTCACAAATGCGAGTTGTAATTATTTGTATACCTACCTATATATCGATATGAACGCTATGTAGGTACCTACGTAAATAAAGGTGATAGCCTTTCAAAATGGATCTCAGGGGAAGCTAGCTATTTGCTCGTGTACCTATAGGATAACACTGAAATTAAAGTATCATGCTAACAATCTTTACTACCTCTAACCTTAGTATACCTATGTGAGTCACCATGAAACTAAGCTCTCGGATCTTGAATATCTACCTACCTGTACGATCTTAGATCTCCGCGGAGCCTAAATTATTGGTCGGCCAAATGCAGCTAGTTACATGCAAGAGGATCTGATAACTGGAACTCAGAAGGCGTAATATAGCTGTAAATACTATAAAACTAACGATCCCCGGGCTGATATTTTCCCTGTGCGTTGTCGCGTGTCGCGTTTTCTTTCCTTAGATCGTTTGCGCCCTCTACGAACGGCCGAGACAGGAGAGTTGACGTGACTCACTTGCGCGATCTATGCCGCGGCAGAGATATTACCGAAAGTCTAATGCCGACAATTGGAATCCCCGCTCGAGAAGTCGGTCTTAAGTTGGAGTATAAAAGCAGCAGATGTTGCTGTTAATATCGTCGACACAGCTTCTTGTTCAAACACGGTTGATCGATTACACACCATGCCCGACTTCTCCGAGATCGAAAAAACACTGGCTTCCGTGGAGGCCAGCCCTCAGGTCCTCCAAGTCCTTCGCGACTTGCATATGAAGGCCCTTTCTGAAACCCCTTTTGTTAGCACGAATGGGTCAACGTCAGACGCCCTAGAGAAGTTTGTGGCACTTGACCCTGATAAGTGTGCACTGGTATATCTCCTCCTACGTTCTACGGCGGCCCGATTCATCGTTGAAGCTGGAACGTCATTCGGTCTCAGTACCATATACCTTGCCCTGGCCGTAGGACAGAATGCCGGCTTGCTGGGATCTGAGGGCAAGGTAATCGCAACAGAGAATGAGCCTACCAAAGCGGCAAAGGCTCGCGAGAATTGGAGAGCTGCTGGGAATGAGATTGAGAAATGGATTGAATTGAGAGAGGGAGACTTGCGAGAAACGCTTAAGACGGATCTGCCCGATCAGGTTGACTTCCTGTTGCTTGATAGTGAGTTGGCTATTCGCTGGAAACGCAGTAACAGTGGCATTCTCCTGGTGGATTGAGCTGACGTAAAATAGTCTGGACCCCCCTAGCCCTCCCAACTTTAAAGCTTGTTCATCCACGCCTAAAGATTGGGGGATTGGTGATTTGCGACAATACCATAGCAGCCTCGTCAGGATATAAAGATCTGATGTCTTATTTTGAAGACCCCGCCAACGGATTCAAAACGACGACCGCCCCCTATTCTGGGGGTCTTTTCATTGCAGTACATCTTGGAAAGGGAGCTGCATGAAGGCTCTTTCAAAAGCTGAGATGATAGGTTTAATCTATACCTACCTAGGTATTCTTTCCCTGTCGCAAAGCGTTGCCTCAAAGACAGTAAGCGTGAGGTGAGTGATGATGCTGGGGTAAGGGTTAGGACAGGGGCTAGTGTAGGGGTTAGGGTTAGGGTTAGAACAGCGTGAAGAAAGGGTGAGATTTTTAAACGTCACATACCAGAAATCAACTTCGGGATGTCGTTTTTACTTTACAGTGAGGTATAAATCACTCATGCCGTAGTTTCAATAGTTCAACCTGTTTACTATCTCAATTGAACTTGTAGGTATCTATGCTTTTTTTTTTCATTTAAAAATATACAACCAAAATGTGAATAACTGATGTCCACGGAATAGATGTATCCTTTCTACAGTCCAAGTTAACACTTTTCTTCCCTGCCCCTAACGCCATGCTTAAAATCAGATCATCTCAAAGATTTTATGAAGCTCTAAAACACCCTGTTGTTTGATATGGTCTTTCAAACCAAGATAGCGCGTACCATATAGTATCATCCGTGAAGAACCACCATCGTTCTCGCCTAAACTCCGATCATGGTTGTCCATGACCTTAGGCCCTTCACTAGTTTCTTTGCCTTCGCTCATTAGATCCTCTCTCACGACTAACTCGCCTCTCCTCTCTAGGTCTCGATCTCCTTGCCTCGCTCGGATGACGCTTCAGTCTAGGCTCGTCATATTCGGGAAGGGGAGGGGAGGTCATATCAGGACCTGCCCCTGCGTAGCCAGTACGTCTGTCTTCGAAGTCTGCAATGCCGTGGTTGCTCCTCACCACACCCGCCAAAGCGCGATCCTCCCTAGCGCCCTTCGTCTCCTCAACATCATTGTACGCACGCCTCCTAAAGTGGCCCATGCAAAAACCAGATGGGTGGGGCAGGTGCGTTATGACAAGGACGATGAAGTAGCTGATCGTAATTGTCGGCAGCATCCAGCTGCTTCCTACGAAGGCCGTGTTGCGCGCATTCTCGAGTACCGCTTCCTGGTTGGCCGCTATGATAGTAAGAAGTGCCAGTATAATGGAGATGGAGATGCAGATGGCGGTTCGGAAGATGTTGAAGGGCGACCATCCCTTCCGCTTGGAGATGACGTGCATGATAGTCAGAAAGAGCAAGACAATGCCGGCACATGCGAACGCGTAGATGTACTATTTATCATGTTAACCTTTTTCCGAATGCAACGGTGTCGGTGCCGGTGAAAAGTTATGACTTACAACTAGAATAAATCTTTTGGCGGAGTCGACAGCTGCGTCAGTCTGCCAGAACTCTGTCTTGGGCGAACTCTCCTCTTCTTCGGGTGGGTTAAAGCCAAAAGCGTTGTAAATCGCGTTGATCATCGTATTCGTCAGCTCTGCCAGATCGCTTATGTAGTGTTTGAACGTCGAGTCGTCTGGTGATGGATCCGAGCTCCAGAATGAGTCGGGCATATCGGCGATCTCTTCCAGAGTCTCGTTCACGGATTTCATTGTCTCCAGCACATCGAGGGGTTGGTATTTCTTTAAGAATGGTATGACGAGATCGCTTAGAGTTTCGGCGACGTCTTCGGAAGTAGGGTCACCTGATAGAGCCTTTGTCTGGGTCTCGACTACCTTGGCGATAACCGCGTTGGCAGATTCGACGATACGGGCCCATACGACGAACTGGCTCGTGCCTTCGAGAAGAAGTACGAGAGCGATGTGGAAAGGCAGATGCAATGACGTCCTAAAGATGAAGATTAGGATTACTTATCTTACATAGACAATTACGTAATAGCGAGTGCTTACCACCACACCTGATGCCGTTTGGACATGGAGTGTTCATCATGCATCCAGTCGAAGTAGATCTGGAAGATAATGTAAATCAAGGCAGTGGCGGCCGTGACGAGGCCGATGAGGGTCGGACCTTGGCTTGTTAGTTATTACTACAGCATGTCAGGGGGGAATACATACTCCATAGTGTATATGAGGAATCTTTTAGAAAGGTGTCTTTCACCAAGAGAGTAATGCTCTTTGCTAAGATGATACAACCTTCTCCAAGAATAACGAGAGTCAGGAGGTTCAAACGCTCGCCCAAGTGCGTGCCAAGGAAAGTCAGGACGTGGGCCATCTGAGAGCATGTCAGGTGCAGTAACATCTCGATAACGCCTCCGATGTACCAGACTAGAAAGACTCGGCTGCTTTTGCCAAGGTTGTACCTGAACGAGACGCCGAAGTATATCGCAGAAGCGCAGAAATGCAGGACAGCGGTGAAAATCATGGGGCGTTTCCCATCGGCATACTTGCGGATCTGGAACGCGACTATTCCGTACTGGAGAAAGAGGACGAATCGAGATACGGCAAGGAAAAGCGACATCGTCCTAAAAACCGATACGATCTGGTTGTCCGGGTCGAAGTTGGTCCCGATTTCGGCAAACCCTATCATGACTCCCAGGTGGACGGCCTTGCAGCAGCGCTCCCAGATGCTATCGGCCGTGAACCGAACATCGTAAAGTGTGGTTAAACCCCATGTTGTCCACAGGAGACTTGATGTTGTGTTAGGCGGTGTTTCAAAGTAGTGGGCAAGTGGCTCACTTACACAATATAGCCGATAAAAGAAATGAATCGCGAGAAGTCGGAGATATCATGAATCTTAGATTGAAGTTAGTATCGTTTTAGAGTAAGATGCATATGGGAAACGCACGCTAGTGAAGACATTCAAGTTCGCTACGAACCACAAGTCGTAGAATAGCTAGACCGAATGTTAGTCACAAGAGGGTCAGTGAACGAGACATGAGTTTCTGGGCAAACCTCAAAATTGGTGGCGGCTTCGGGCTAGTATCTGTTAGTCCTGCTCAAGCGAAGACGGAGTTCGTGAACGCTCACCTTGGAGAATTTGGGTGTATCGCGTGCCCCGTCTTTGGGGTTGAGCTCTTCTGTCTCGTCGTGGGACTGGGCAAGTTGGTGCTTGTGTTGGTGATGATGCGTAGGGATAACGCGGTGACCGGAAAGCTCAGGCTCGACGACCCGGGAACCCAGGAGCTGCAGCCGGTGTTCGGCGTAGTCAAGATCGTGGTGTGTCATTATACAGAGTCACGAAGATCTTGAAAATAGGCTCTGTTTCGACTCTGAACTGCTTGAAAAACAAGTGATCGACAGAAGGAAGGATTGATTGCCCATCAAAAGAAGTGATTGAGAATCGAAGCCAAGAAAGGTGGCTCACCGCGAGTTATATCACAACTCCAATGACCAGCGTGCTGCGCTGGTGCCCAGCCTATGGGGCGGTGTTCCCGCCCTGCGTCGTGCCCATCAGCGTCGAGTACCCATTTTTAGGCTTATACGTATGTGGGTACATGCTGCGTTGTCGTCGTTCTCCTTCAGTAAGGGAGGAGAGCCTCATGAAAAAGTCCTCGTATGGCCCTGTCAAGAACCATGCAGAGCTACATGTTACCCTGGGCTTGCACATATGCAATGCGGCCGTACACTGACACGAAGCCACGAGTTGAACTGTAGCGAAATGAACAATGGCCAGATGTAGATAGGGCTGATGGTGGCGCCCGGCAAAGCTTGGCCTAAAACATGTCCACGCCTGGGGTTCTGCTGACGCCACGGGTTGGTCAATTCCCACGTTAGGGATATGGGGTGAGCTGTCTGACCTATCAGAGACATTTCACTTGTTGATCTACCGCAACATCTCTTCTATTTGGGTAGGAATCCAACGGCTAATGCAGTCTAATTCTGACTCAGTACTTTAACTTGACTAGATCCTTGGTGCAATCTTCAGCTCTCTCCAGAATAAAATAGAAGGGGAAGGTTATTTCAATGTTAATTGAAGCTTTAGAAACGAGGCACAGCATCACAATTCACGAAAGGTGCATTAGTAAACTAGCAATTGATTATAATTGTGAAAGACCCTCTGGGCTTGGCATATCCATCACCGGGTTCCTCTTCGATTATTATTTTAAACGTATAATCACACTTGCCGTCTTAAATCCGGTATATGTAAAGGTCGTGAAATCCGCTTATCCACTTAGAACATTGCTGTCGCTAGTGTTCCCCGAGATGAGCAGCTGAGTAGGGGACTGTTTATTTCTTGGCGGCGAGAGAGTCATCCGGCGCTGACTCCATCCATCCATCCATTGTCGGTACTCCGAGACGAGACCTACGTCCTACGACTCAGAATCCGAGTTAAACAATCAGCCACGAAACGAAGATTCCAAACGGTTTCCATAAAAGGTTTTATAAAATTGAAGACAGCCGAGAGTGCCGAACTGAATTGCAGAGCTGATTGATCAAAGATTGTATTGTACCTGGAACTTTTTTATTCCACCTATTCGTAGGTATTTTCCTATTAGCTATTAGGTCAACCATAAGCTGGGCAATGCGGGTCGTCGCAGTATGTGTCTTTAGCAAAGATCGGCAACGCCATTTCGGTCCGCGCGCAGGCCTTTTGTCTTTTCCTACCCTTGTTGCACAGCTCAATTTCGTACTTCCATTTTCCGGTGCTATCGTCGACGAACCGGCATCCACACATATAAAAACGATCGTGTCTCTTGCACATGATGGTTTCGTTATACGGTATGTTTATGTTGATTGGTGTCTGATGTTCTTTTTCGGAGCGCAGCCAAGAGATTATCAAGATTGAATGTGCTTATTAACGTTTCATTGGAAAGGGGTAAGCAATAAAATCTCATGTTGACGTACGCCCCTCGTCAAGATAAAAAGCATTTTTTGCTTTGTGCCGTCCGCAACATGAAGTCATTTAGCATCAAAGGCGTCAGAGTCAAAAGAAACCTATGTGAGTTTCTTGTTCTCAGACTGCCTATGTGCCAAGCACTGCTCTCCAAAAGGAAGTATAAAGCGCTTGTGCTAGGGGGTAGGTTAAGTACCTACCTACCTACCTAGACATTTATCATTTAATAGCGGAATATTTGCCAATGTCGTTCCCCGAGGCAATGATGTAGTTGCCACTTGGAGTATTTCGGGTTCTCGCAAGATGAATGGTGCCGAGCTCGCCACTCAGGTTCGTAGATACACATCGTGGCTTACTATTTGATGTACGATTAGGGGCTTGCTGACCTGGCGAAGCAAGAAGCCCAAAGACGCGTAATCCAGTCAATACTTTTGGTAAGACTAGTAGTGATATATTAAGGAAGCACAAAGACAGTTGCCAAATTTGCTCGGGTGGTATCAGCGATCAATCTCAATAACCAATGAAAAGAATGGCTTAGTCAACGAGGAGAGGACTTAACCATAATCCACATAATTCAGTTGTATAACTACACGGGCATTATGCATTTCATCACCAATGTAATGAAAGTTAATGCAAGTTTCTAACAATTTTCTGAAATTTGTGACGTTTACAGCTACCTGAGTACCGATACCTCACGGAAACTTTTCTTATGACTTGTACTATATTTATGCTCTCTCCTTGTTGATCTCAAGAACTTCAAAGAAACGGCTCCTTTGTAAAATTCCAAACATAAGTGCAAAGAACAGAATACTAATTGAATAGACCCCCCAATCCAAAGAATGATCACGAATTACAAGAAGAAGAAAGCTTCTCACTCTATTATAATTTCTACTAGCCGACACCTCTAACATCATGTGTCAGCAGATTACATTTACACTAGCATGTGGTTGCAAAATGAAGCCCGACATCGTTCCATGCGTTGACGCAAAAGGATGCATTCGTAAAGGTGTCGAGAAAGTTGAGCATAAGTCAATTTGCTGGTGCAGGAATCACGTTTGTCGGTATCGTGCGTATAAGCGCTTGGATCGCCAGATGAGATACCTAGAAGAGGAAAAGCAGTGGCGACAGGTCGTTCGGAGAAGTTCAGCAGCTACCTTCAAGAGTCGAACTACCTAAGTAATGTGATATATAGCGAGCAAATTACTACCTAGGTAGGTAAGTAGATATATAAAGATTGAATCTTGTTTATAACTAAGACGGGTTCGTAAGCGGGCACCATTCCTATCGATTATGCGCATGAAAAGACTTAGAGTGGAGAGAATTTCAAGGCTTTGGTGGCTATCTCATGTGGAAATATATCTAACGTAACGTCCCAAGTACAAGTAGAATACTAAATATGCGGGTATATGGTTTAGAAATTCAGGTTCACTAGATACCTAGATGAGAAGGCTTGCCAAAAGGTGCGAGACCACTACTACCATACCACCCAGGGTCACAACGGCTTGCGTTCCCGTGCTGCCAGCCGGCGCGTCTCCCGAAGTGCTGTTCTGGGAGCTTGCGCTGCCGCTACTGCTACCGCTACCGCTGCTGTTGGTGCTGGAGTTGTTCCCCGCGACGGAACTTCCTGCAGGTAAGATGCTAGCCAAGGCACTTAGCACATCCATCTGCTGAGGCACGCCCGTCTTGCCGTCAAACTTTCCGGTACTCCAGTGGAAGCCACAGAGGCGGCCGTTGTCGCCACCCGTGCACTGGGCCACGGCGCTCTTAGCGCTCGACTTCAGGATAGGGAGGATCTTGGCGGAAGTGTATGGTGCCATCTCGATAGTCGAGCTGAGACCCCTGTGAAGCAGAGACTTGTAGAAGAGCATGTCCGTGTTGCAGTTGTCCCTCTCCTCGCAGGCAGCTTCGAATGCGACGCCATCAGGGAAGAACACCTCGAGGGTCCGAGAGACAAGTCCGTCGACACGCTCTTTCCAGTCGTCGTCTCCGTTGGTCTATGCCTACGTCAATATCTAGCATAATAGGCTTCGGAGAGTACATAGATGAAACACTATCCACTTGTAATTGATATAGAACTCACATGGTTATACATGAATGCTGAACCTTGGAGGAGCATCGCGGCGGTGTATGAGAATTGCACCTTATTGATAGACGTGCACTCGTCCGCCTGTGCCCCATTATAGACGTCGTAGTTCTTGCTAATGAAGCCAATATCTTCGAGCAGCTCGAAGGCATCACCGGCTGCATCCTCGTATGTTGTGTTGCCAGTCAAATGCGCCAGTTGGGAAGCAAGGTTGAAGTAGAGAATGTTAGCAGCAGCTAGCGTCATGTCAGTCATTGAGCTCTTGTTATTAGGTAGGGGATGTCGCGCAAGAGCGTCGAGAAAGGGTTACGAACAGCTAATATAGTTATACCCGTTGCTAGACGGATATATCTGCCACCTCAGGGCTCCCTTGCAGTCGCCATCGTCTGCTCGTCGACTGTCAACCTCCTGAAGATCGAAGACGTTCTTAGCCAATGTCAGCCACTGTGGATTATCCTGAGTCGGTTCTTGAAAGCCGATTTCCTCGGCCGTGATGGCAGAAAGCGCCCATATAGCCTGATCATCATTGCCCATAGACGCAGTCCAGTTCGGAGGCATATAATTATCATTGGGGCCGATCTGCGCTATGAGGCCTTGGGAGATGGAATCATCGTACTTCGTCTCTCCTGTGCGGTTTCGGTAGTCCAATAAGGTACTCCATAAAGCACCTCCGGTCCACCAGTAATAGTCTCCGTCAGGAGGGGGGGTAAAGATTCCAACAGGCTCTCCTGAATTACTGCTGGGGTAGAAAGTCATAAGATCCTCGGCCACGAGAGCAGCTGCCGCCCTGACAGAGGCTAATAACTTGAGTAAGCATCGAACATCCGTTAAGAAAGATATTCTTTTTAGGAGTACAAACCTGCATCTTCAACATCTACAGTAAGACCCGCAAGCGCACCATTAGCAGCTAGCAGAAGACGAGCTAGCGAGTTAGACGCAATTCTCGCCATGTTGACCCTAGGATATCCTATCCACGCGGATAGTGCTAAAACGAGCGACAAATTTTTCAAGCAGTAGTTATAAACGAATGAATGTTGTGGTTTCCGAAAAGCCCTTAACGAATGACGAGAACGATTTCAGTGATGCTAGCATCGATAAGCTAAAGCTAGACCACGATCATCTTTTTCTATCTCAGCTGCGCCGTCACGCCCTAATATGATATCCAATCTCAAACCAAACGAGCGGTGGATCGTGAACCTTGTCATAAATGCCTGGCTAAACCGTATTCGGGAATTGGAATACATCGAGCCGCACGGCACAGCACACAGCCACTACTTGGCTAGCGAGCTGACCAGTCAAACCAGAACGCTTTCAGTCTCTGCTTCAACAAGGTTAGACTTTGCGAAATCTATTTCACGGTAGCCTATTGATCGTTAATTGTCGACCCACTGGGGTTTAAGAAATGCAGCTTCCTGCCGACATTATTCTCGTCCTCAGGCTGCATGCATGAGATTTTGAAACGGTAGGGGAGACGAATATTTGTCGACACCAAACAGTAGACGGGTAGGATTACATATGTAGATTTGAGCCCGAGTATAACGAGCTAAACGAGTACGCTTGAAAACAAATCATATTGTCCTAAGGGTATTAATACCAAGCCTATACCTACCGGCCCTTGGCCTTCCTGATGACAACCTTCCCACCATCTAACTCCCACCCGACTCCGTCTTCTGCCGTGAGGTTCGTCCATTTTGAATCTGCGCAGACCTCCAAAAAGTTCAAATCCACGCTCAAGTATGCTCTTCCGAAGCACTTGAGCAGGTGTTTTCGCACGCCTTCTTCGGCATATTCCAGCAGCTTCGCCTTATGCCCGTCGACCCTCTTCTTCAAGCGGTTGAATTCTATATAGTTGTCGTGTGCCAGCGCATCGAGTACCGCGTCGACCTTTGCGTCGCGTAGCTGATATTTATGCCGCGCGGCGAATGCCTCAGCCAAATTGTTCCGCCTACACGCCGTGTCGAGAACGAGATAGCCGACAACCTCGCTCATCTCGACCGACGTCATACTATGCAACGGCTGTATCCGGCGCAGGAGGTGGAGGATGGCGGGATGGTAAGATTCAGGATGCTTGACCAAGACAGAAAGCCGAATGCAGAAGAGATAGACCTGGATTGCGAAATCATCGACGCGCTTTGAGGCCACGATGCCCTCTCGCAGTTTCCTAAGCGCTGATAAGACATCAGACAAACCTCTGGTATTGTTGGGAATAGTAGCTGGTGTCATCGAAGGTAAGTTAGGGTCAAGTGGAGGGGTATTGGTGGTAGAATTCGTAGAGGGGTTCTCGTTGTTGTAGCTGGAGAGGTCGAGCGAGGCAAAGCGGCGGAGGAGCTCGTCACGTTCACCAGCGTCAGAGCAAAAGGTCATGTAACGCTCGACTATCTTGGTGTAGTACCGTTCTTGGGTCTTGAAGTCAAGCAACCTGGTCATCCTGTCAGAGGCCCAGCTAACTCGTTGATAAAGTGATCATGATTAGGTTGATGACCGACCTGCTATCGCCTTTCGAAGGCAAGCCCATTGCCTCCAACGGGTCTAATTCTACAGGTTTCAAACGACTCCATGGTGCAGATGGTGTTCTGTTCCCTCGGGCGCCCCCGCGTCCACGCATTGTCAAGTCATGTCAAGCGGTGGCTATACTTGTTGAAGATTGTTGAAATTGTTAAAATGTTATCCCAAGTACCAAGTACCTATTATTTCTTAGGTCTTCGATAAAATCATAATCAACTTAGCGGGGTAGTGGGACGGTCGATGACCCTAACCATATTAGGCAACTATGGAGAATAAGCTAAGTGCATTGACCACCTCCCGATACGCCACTTTATAAGTCCAAATCCAAGCCTCACCAAGCCTCAATCTAACCCCTATTGTCTGCAGCAACAATATATGTTGTCGACAGCATTGTCTAGTAGAACCAAGTACCTACCTAGAATATACTTATCCGACAAACAGATATCTGCAAGAGACAAGCAATCATAGCTAAGAAAGTAAATTCGTTCAACCACCTTAATCCAAATAATTGTCAACAACAAAGATGTCATATGAATTACCGAAACCCCCCCTCCCCCCCCTTATCCAAAAAAGAAAAGGGGGGGATCATGATAGTAAGTCATCAGACAATGCCATTGATTCAAGCTTCAATACTGCTGAATGGCACTGATCAGTTATAAACAAGACAAATCGTATTCGTCACAAAGACGACTTCAGAGACAAAGCCTTGATAGGTAATTAACACAAATGAGTGAAAGAAAAGAAGAATATGAAACATATGAAGCTACAATGATACACATTTATTATCGTAGATATTATATATGAAGCTATTCGTCTCAGCCTGCCTGATCGTAGAGATCCAGTAAATCAATATATAAATTAATAACAATTGAACAAACCGCCTAGTCAAGCAGCATTTAGGAACGATGGCATCCATAGGTGAAGTACTCCGTCCAACAAGGCCAGGTCCTTTTAGGGCGAGAAGAGCAATTGTTCGATCCCAACCATATCCCGCAGGACAAATAGATTTACCTCAACACAGGGCGACGGGAGGCTCAGTTGCAGAGCGAGAGAATGGTGAAGAGTTTGCTATGGAATTTGGAGACTATCGTCACGCAATGATTAATCGGGAAATAGAAAAGGATCCAAACCGTTCTCACTTTTCTGGCTTTGACGCTCCTATCGGTAGTAGCCCTAATAGCGATGACCTTAGCGGTTTTGGCACTAACGGTTCTAACGATAGCAGTCCTGGTAATACCGGTCCCAGCGGTCCCGGTAGCCCTGGTAGCGGCAGCGGACCCGACGATATCAATGCGAACATTTTAGTTGATGTCGATAACCCCCCTCTCCCCGAAGGTCAGAATCGAACGACAGTAGGCGTTGAATTTGAGTTCCTGGTCGCGGTGTCAAGGGTCTGTCCAGGAATACAGGATCCTCATCCGCACGATGGGCGGTGGCAGAGTACGAACCTCATAAACGAAGACGAGGAGAGTTCAGATTACCGTTTAACAATCCGTAATCTGGTAATTGACACACTTTTGAAAAACGGTGTGCCTAGTACCAAGACAAGGGAGTTCGAATTTAATCTGGACATGGAGGAATCCGGTTGGCTGTTAAATCTCGACGACGGCGGACAATGTCCGAATATTCAAACTCTTATGCACTGGCGAGGAAATTATCAATGGGACCGGAATTTAAGCAACTCAGATAACTGTATTACTGGCGCTGGCCAATTATTAGACCAGTTCATCATATTCCACACCAACAATAATCTTGAACTTTTTAGAACAAAAGAATCAACCTTGCAGGTGTTTTCAACTGACAGACTTCCAGCCTTTATACAAGGTCTAGGAACAGATGTCCAGAACAATAAGGAGACTTATGATTGGATCGCGCAGATCTGGCTGCATGGCTTTAAAGAGGCGCAAGAACGATATGAAGAGAGACAAGCGACACGAATAGATCACCAAAGTGTCACCATCGAGGGTGCGGACCCTAAGTATTATGCGTGGACATGTACGATGGATTATACCGTATCAATTGACGGTGTGCAATTTGAGAACTACGAAATACCATATGGCTCGGTTCAACCTAATCTAGCCGATGTACAGCTATCAGGTCAGTACTTCCTCCTTGAACCACCGAGATTATACAAATGGTGGTCAGGAGAACTAAAATCGCCCATATACGACTGCAACAATCCAGGAACCTTTGAAATGATCGGCCGAGCTGTAAGTATCTTCACAAGGCAATACGAGACTTGTACCCCCTCCCCTATATTCTAAGCTGATGGCTAACTTGTTATGACAGTGCAAAGCTCTTCGAGACACTTACCGAATTCATAAACCGATGTCGGCCACTGGTACCGGATTGCACATCCATATCGGGCAAGAGAAAGGTTGGACATTGTTGCATGTTAAGAAGGTACTATATCCCCCCTCCCCTTTCGCGTGTCGTTTGAATTGTTCATATCTTAGCATATATTTCCTTACCGTTACGTTTGGAGTTACAGCCTCACAGGGTGAAACATAAGATGCTAACGTCTCACCTTAACCCATCTCAATGAAATGACTGAATGCTGACTAGGTATGTTTTATAGTTCACAACGTTCTGGTTGATTTTCGAGGAGAGCATGCAGAAGATACACCGCTTCGACCGATCCCAAGCTACTTATTCGATGCCGCTGAGGATAGACAGCCCTATTGCTCGAGCGGTCGCCTGTTACGACGACAGAGAATATCTATCAGATCTGAGAAACAGAAACCCGCAACTATCGAATGAATACGTGCAACGCATGAACATGCATGTGCCGTTTGACATCACTCTGCAAAAAATCCCCGAGGAAATTCGAGACATGATTGCTGAGGTTTGGCAATACGATACAATATTGGGCTTGAACGCGGGTCTGTCCGGTCCCCGGGATTTCGCATCCGTGAGATTTCGCCTCGGGGGTGGTAAAATTACGTTACCTGCTAATGGTGCTGCTACCCAGACGCTGGAGTTTAGGATGATGCAGGGGACTTTAGGTACGTAAAATCGAGTTTTTCTCTCTCCCCCCCCCCCTTTTTTTTAGCCTTTCTCGGGAGTGAGAACCTCCTAATGAAGTTGGCAGAGGAGCCGTTACTCCCCTGAGACATCTCAAACTTCTTTCCTAAAAAAGAAATTACTAACCAATGTTGTTGTAACAGATTTTGAGCACATCTGGAGGTGGATGAGTATATGTAAGGGGATAGTTGAGTTTTCCAGAGACTCTACCCCTCAACAGTTCCAGGATGCGATAAGGAATATACTGACAGATACTATACATCCTGCGCATTATCTCGGCGTGCCAGTAGATTATTTTCAGTATTTTGTCGACCGGCAGAACCCTAGTACTGGATTTTTCGAATACCCAGATGCGGACAGAGTAAATGTAAGTAATATCGAGTTTCCTTTCCCCCTTTTGGCCTGTCTTGGGAACGAGAGCTTCCTAATTGCCTCGACGAGGAGTTGTTGCTCCCGAGACAATGCCAACCCCCTTTCTTAAGAAGAGATTGCTAACCTTATTGTAGTGGACTGATCCTTTCATGGCTCGCGGATACGGGGATGTCTACACCGGCCAAACTGTCCTATAAGAAATCTCTACAATGAGAAGGGACCAAAAAGAAAAAGGACGGAGAGTCGGGTCCTAGTGAGTATATGTAAGTATAAATAAATTGCTCCCAGATGTAGATTAGGTATTTATGCTTCATAAATTTGATTTCGTCTTCTTAACTTGTCGCGCCAGTTGCAAAAAGTCGCAGCAGCATCAAAAGAGGCTTGGCCGGTGAAGTGTTATGCTCATGCCGTAAATATTTTGAGTGATAGCGGTATTACAGCTGTACATGCCGTCGGTATGCATTCAAATAATCTCGAAACATGAGGTTCCCCGTAAACCGAAACGTAGTGGTTAGCACTCGAAAGTAAAACCTAGAGATTAGCTCTTGCGTAAACAAATAGTCCGTAAGGGTGTCCTGCCAAGTTGAATATCCCTTAGGACAACCATATCCTCCACTAGTTGTTAAAGTAGCTAGTTGTAACGAGAACGCACACACGGAAAAATAGAAAGTTGCAATCCTTTGCCTGTATTAGTTATGAGCATCGATGGTACACAGGCTGAACCACGCAACCTAACGCCAAACTACCCGAACCATTTTGCTTCCTAGTCATGCAGTAGCCGGGCATCAGCACGTAAGACACAATTATAACCCATCTCTTAGACCTTCAACCACAAGCTCAGCACGCCCTTCGCGTACTCGACGATCTCGTCGCCGCCCAGCTTCGACTCCCCGTACAGGCGGTCGACGAAGGAGATGGGGACCTCGGCGACGGAGAAGCCCATGGCCTTGGCGCGGACCATCATCTCCATCTGGAAGGTGTAGCCCTTGCTCTCGGTGCTCTCGATGACCTTCTGCAGGACGGACTTCTTGTAGAGGCGGAAGCTGCCGGTCAGGTCGCTGACGCCGGGGCGCAGGACGGTGTCGGCGAACAGGTTGGCGCCGCGGCTGACGAACTTGCGCTTCAGGTCCCAGCCGTAGACGCCGCCGTCGCCGGCGTACCGGGTGCCGGTGACGATGTCGAAGTTGCCGGCGCCCTGGCGCGCGATCATCTGCGGGATGAACTTGGGGTGGTGGCTGAAGTCGGCGTCCATGATGATGACGAAGTTGCCCGTCACGAACTGCAGCCCGTGCACGTAGGCGGTTCCCAGTCCCAGCTTGCCCGTGCGGGTCTTGAGGACGACGTGCGGCGCGTAGGCCTTGACGAGCTGCTGCGCTACGACTTCGGTTCCGTCCGGCGAGCCGTCGTCGACGATTATGAGTTCCCAGTCGAGCTTGCTGCAGAAGTGCTACGATTAGTCTATTGTTCCACGCAGCGAGACGAACAGGGAGATATAGAACATGGAATAGAATATAGGAGTTATGCGACGTACTTCTCAGTAAAGGTACGGTTGAGCAGCCAGGTGACTATAGGAAGGTTGCGGCGCTCATTGTACGTCGGTAGGATAACCGAGTACTTGTCGTTCGCCTTTTTCGAAGCCATTGTTATTGTGACTTAGGGAATCTTGGTTTTGGGCGGATCGAAGTGAAAGAATTGCGATTGGTATAGGTCGAGGTCGGAAAACGGTTGCGGGTTTACGGTAAAGGAGTGGACTGAAGTTGACGATATTTGGTTATCGCGTAGCTTGGAGAATTGAATTGAACACGCTGCGACGTGACAACTTAAACATTATTGTGGGCCATCCTAGCGGAGCTTGTAATATGACTAAGCAAAAATTTAGCCCCTTTTTAGCCCCTTTTCAAATTGCCCCTCCACCACCACCCTCATGACAATCAATCACTAAATCGTGAAGTAATGGTTAACATTCAAAAATACAAATTGGTTCTTTTATACCTAAGAAACAGTTTGTTTCATCGATAGAATTTCTACTCTTGAATGAAAACTTTTTCCTTTTTACTATAAAATCATCTCACAACTATAATTTAGAATTAGTACGAAGAGTACCTAATCTTAGCGAGAGAATGAATGAAATATTCAATTTGATGCGAAATGCCCAAATTTCAGTTCTAAACCAAGCTAAGGTAAAATGCTCAGGCGGATATTGTCCATAAGCCTCATATTCTACCCCCCTGGAGAATGCCCTCTAAGACGATCAGCTCATTTTCCATGTCGTGAAACTAAGATCCACGATGCTTGGAAGATATAGGTCTCCTTAGCTCAATTAATAGGTAAGATGTCTCAAGCTGAGACAAGTTTATACGGGGCTCCCGTCCTTCTTCTCCCTCGTACTAACCCGCGTGTCACCAGTATGGCTCTTCCCAATGCTCCGCCAACTCTTCAGGCTACTAAAACTAATCGTGTGGTGGAACTTGCGACCACCCTCCTCGCTTCCCTGAGAGAAAGCACCCCTCACCACAACAGCATCCTCGAGTAATCTAAACTGGCACTTAGTCAACTTCCAGAGCTCCACACCAGCGACGTAGATGATAGTCGCGGCGATAACTAAGCTCCACTCCCAGCTGATAGCCGTGTGCTTGAAGACGTTAGTGTTGACTACGGGAATGTAGACGACGGGGAACACGCTAGCGGCGCCCAGTACCACGGCCCAAAAGAGGAACCTGTTTTCGTAAACATCCTTGAACAACGGAAACTTCGAGCTGTCGTCCGGATTGAGGCGGAACATAGACCGGCGGATGTCCTTGAATTCCCAGGCGCTAATGAGGATCAGCCATGTCAGCTCCGCGAATACGGTAGCCCGCGCGCGAAACACAGGAATGCATGCTGGCGAAAACTCTCGGTTGCAGTCTACGCCCAGCTGCCCGTCGTTCGCACCGTAGATGATGATGACGAAGGTCATGAGCGACAGCGTGCCCATCAGCGACCCGTAGATGAGCATGTCGATCAGGATCTGGTTCGTGAACACGCCGCGCTTCCTGTCGTGTGGGGGCTTGCGCATCACGTCGCGCGAGGCCTGCTCGCGGCCGAGGCCGAAGGCGGGGAACGACGAGGTCAGCATGTTGATCCAGAGGATCTCCAAGGGAGAGATCGGGAAGACGGAGAAGCCCGATTGGTCCTGGAATCCGAGACCGCAGATCAGGAGGATGACTTCTCCAACGTTGGATGCGAGCAGGTGCAGGATGAACTTCTGGATGTTGTCGAACATGCGCCGGCCTTCGCGGATAGCGGCGACGATGGAATTGAATTTGTCGTCGGTTAGTACGATTTTCGCCGCTGACTTAGCTACGTCAGACCCAGAGCCCATTGCGATGCCGACATCTGCGCGAGATAACGAGGGGGCATCGTTAACTCCATCGCCGGTCATAGCCATGTAAGCGGAGCGGCGGCGAAGAGCTTCAATCATGCGCGTCTTGGTATCTGGGGCACACCGGGCAAGTACAAGCGGTAGCTCAGGCAAGGCATCAATCTCTGCGTCAGAGAGTTTGTCGAAGTCGCTTGCCTTCTGCACGATTGCATTGGCAACATCATGACCAAGAATACTGAGGTTCCTTGGAATGATGCCCACCTCTTTAGCAATTGCCTCAGCGGTTGCAGGGTGGTCGCCTGTCAACATGTGTACCTATAATATTAAGGGTTAGTATTAGCCACTCTAGATCATTTTTGGGTGCAAATGAGACCGTAGATAAATCATCAGCCTTCACGTAGATGATGCCTTGATAGAGAGTAGGAGACGGTGGGGTGTTGACAACCACTTACCCTTATACCAGCAGAAGAACATTCCGCGATCGCTGGCGTAGTCTCCTTCCGCGGCGGATCATAAATCCCTGCTAGGCCTAAGAGGGTGAGGTTGCTTTCAACGCGCTGGCGAAGGGCGTCGTCATCTTCATGATTTTCAGGCGAGGTCTTCTCTTTATACTTTCCTTCCCACGATCGCGAGGCGATTGCAAGTACACGCTGACCCTGGCTAGCAAATGTGTCCATCTGTTTCAAAACTTGCTCTTTGTATTCGTCAGTCATAGGTTCCTGAGAACTTCCGATACCAGCAGTAGAGCAAAGGTCGAGGACTCGTTCGACGGCCCCTTTGGTAAACACCATGCTATGGTCAATGTTTGGACCATTGTATATGACCGACATGCGCTTGATACTGCTGTCAAAGGGAAATTCGGTAACCTGCTTCCAACCTTCTGTTTCTTTGGCCTTCTTGCCTTTCTGGAAGCGATGGGCAAATACTTGAAGAGCGATTTCTGTCGGCTCGCCGGTGACTTGCCATTCGAAATGGCTATCTTTAGGCTCTGGCTCATGCCTGACAGTAGCCAGGTTGCAAAGCGCTGCGGAGAGGAGGAAAGCTTCTAGTTCGGGGTTCATCGTAGCCTCTTTCTCGTTTTCCTTCCTAGGTTTGGAGGGGTTAAGCTTTTCATTAGGTACGTCGAACTTTAGGACTGCAGCGCTACGTTCCTGATCGAAGTCCCGCTCTTGACTATGGTCATCAGGCTCAGAAAACGTGACTACCCCTTCAGTCGGGTCACTAGGATGTTTCGAGTCTTTTACGGTATAGATAGTCTTAGAGGGAATCCAGACTTTTCGAACGATCATAGCCCCTTGAGTCAAGGTACCAGTTTTATCGGAGCAAATATTAGTGACGCCACCAAGCGCTTCAAGAGCCGACAAGTCTCGAACAACGACGTTGGCCTTTCGCATGACGGTCACAGCAACGACCATGGTGATAGTCAAGACTCTAGATAGGACGTTAGTATCGGCAGTTTTTCAGTGTTGCTATGCACCTGTGCGTGCAAGGAGAACTTACGCAACGAGAGACTCGGGAATGATGGCAATACCAGTACTGATAGCATAAATAACAACTTCTTTTGGAACATGAAATTCGTTGACAGCAAATACAATGACAGCAAGTAGAAGGGCAGAACCGAAAAGCATGTAAGCTAATTTTGACAGCTTGATCTGAAGAGGAGTTCCTTCAGTCAACCCAAGAAATTTGCCCACGAAATCGTAGATACGCCTAGCTAAACCAATAATTGGTTGCCGCTTTCCGTACTTCTTGTAGTTCATAGAGCGACCAGCCTTGTGACGCTTCTTTGTGGTTGAAGCAGCAATCTTACCAACTTCAGTCTGCATGCCAGTAGCAATAACGATGCCTCGCCCACGACCTTTCCGAATAGTCGTTGTCCCGTAAGCGACATTAATTCGATCACCAATACCGAGCTCTTCGTTTTCTAAGTGCTCGACTATCTTTTCGACGGGAACAGATTCGCCGGTAAGGGATTGCTCGTCAGCAGCGAGATTCATAGCTTCGAAAAGGCGGATATCGGCAGGAACCGTATCGCCCATCTTCAGAATGACAACGTCGCCAGGAACAACTTCGGCGCTGTGGGAATATTAGTATCACTTCTTAAACTAATAGGTAAGGCATACTTACTTAGGAACGACTTGAGTCCTACCATCTCGGAGTACCATGGCGCTGGGAGCGGAAAGAGCTCGGAGAGCATCCATCTTCTTCTCCGCACCATACTCTTGGTAGAACCCAATTGAAACATTCAACACAATGACAGCAAGGAGGACTCCCCCTTCTACCCAATCGTTTACAATGAAGCTCAATGCCATAGCAAAGAATAGAACCTAGCAATCCAAGTCAGCCATATATGACTCCATTTCTTTCTGGTTGGGGCAACATACCAAGATCATAGCATTTACCAACTGCTTGAGAAATATTTTATACCAAGGAATGGCACCACCAACATCTAGTTCATTAGGGGGGTAGGTCTCCTGTAAATGCGCGACCTTTGTAGAGGATAGACCTCTTTCCAGATCGGTATCAAGTGCCTTTTCGACATCTTGGGCACTCAAGAGAAACGGGTGGCGCTCAAATTGACCAGCCATCGAAGTAGAATTAGAGCTTACACAAGCGTCTTCAGGTTAGAAGCTAGGTCTTCATAGAATAAGATATTAAGGGGCAGGTATGAATGCCTATACCATAATTTATCAACACTTAAAGAAACTATCAGTTTAAGCTCGATTGACAGCTAGATGACCTTCTACTAGATCTCGGGGTTTCCAAAACCACACAAGCTTAGGGGCCATAGATCTCTTTATAATCACATAAGAGGGTAAGAGATTCGGACAATCGAGGGGCGCTACGCCACCGAGGATACAAATTCTTCTGCATCCCATCATAGGCGCCAAGTGAACTAAGAACACTTATCACCACCATGATGCTCTTTAGTATGCCCGTGAAGATGATAAGTCACTTTTGGCGATGTCTAGTCCCGACTTCGAGTAAGCGAGTGTCTGTCATTGGTTAACGTGGGCTTAGAAAATCGGTATAGCACAGGTCCCAAGAAATACAGACGTCACAACTGGCTATAGATCACAGCATAGAACACGGATGAGGCTCCTAGACAAAAGATAACCGAGGGGTTTCATAGAAAATGCTTGAAAAGAAGGCTTGGCCCCAAGGACATTGAAGCCTTGGCTTTTCAAAACCAAGGCTTGGCTTGAAGTATAAGATCATTTTGAGAGGCTCAAGGTTGCGTGTTACTTGTCTGTGACTCGCGATTGAGTCGGATGGTGTGTTTTTGAGTGGAGCTCGTTGTTGAGTGAAAGAAGTTCTGCACGTGCTAAGTGGTTCTATTATGGACACGTGACACAAAGGCCCCTCGCCTTATTTCTTGGCCGAAGTTTCTTGGCGGTAGAATCTCGGTTAATCGGCATTATTAGTGGTCTGAGCTTTTTTCGCTCTTTTCCTTTTTTCTTTTTTTCTTGCCAAAACTCGAGCCACTTTCACCGGAGGAACTTCCCCAATCCCCAATCTTTTTTCTGCGATCAATAGGTCATCACATCATGTCTTGCGCATAATGATCAACACAAGCCGACAAGTAAAAGTTCGTCTTTTCATCAAGGTGGATCACATATCCCCATCCCTCCTCCACCTAGACACTCACCCGCCCGCCTATCATGTTTTCCGCCATGAGCCTCAGCTGCACGTATACGATACAGTATCTAACGTTGTTCGGAATGTCAAGAACAATCCTACGCAATTTCATAATTCAAAAGGCGCTCGATCTATTAGACTTGTGCAGCTGTGGTACTTGAAATGCTTCTCTTTTTGTGTGTAAGCACATGCAGTTCAAGTTGGTTGGTTGGTTGGCTGGCTGGAACAAGTCAATCCAATATGTCCGACATGGTGAACGTCATCTTAAAAAGCTGACAAATGGGAGAATGGCTTCGTCAGTCAATACAACAACGTTTAAGCTTGCCGAAATCAAGAGCAGACCAGTGTTTGTTTCGGCCCGTCGTCTGTCTCGTTCCTATGTTGAGTTGAGCAACCCATAGCAACTTGTAGACGGATGGATGGATGGGTAGGTGGATGAAAGCAAGTAAAACTGCTAGGTGGCCGGTTTGGTTTTATTATTAATACACGACGGATGTGCCGTACAAGTGTATCCTAGCTGGCCTAGGTATGGCCTGATGGAATGTTGGGTAAATTCTACTTACTATGGTATTGACTGGTATTATTGATGGACTGGTATGGACGACCAGATCTGGTTACAGCTTCGCAACCATCCTGCAGTTTCCCCTCATTGGATCGGATGCAAGTGTTCCCTAGCTCCAGATATTTTCCCCTTACTCCCCTGCTCCCTGACTGTGGCAGTTGCTATGGGATGTGTTATGTTTGTGTTCCGGTTGCGTAAGGATCTGGAAGCAAATGTGGAAGCTTCATCCTCAAATAGTTTTCCCGGTGCCGTCGCAACTTCTGATTCGTTCGTGCTACTGAACTGTGAGATGGATCAAGAAGCTTGATCGACCTCACCTCGCTTTTTTCCCAGTTTCTATCCTTTTTTTCCTTTCTTTCATGTCAGCTTCTAGCAGCATCTTAAGCATCTTACTATACCCAACAACCAATTTATATCACAACATTGGATTGCCACGCTTTCTAATTCGCATATTCCGTTAACGCCGGACCTCTACACAAGTCACCATACACACTGTGCGCAACCTTTAGCCAGCTCTTCTGACGTCATCAATATGGCCGATAACAACATCAACGGCATCGAGAAAGGTATTATTTCTTTTAATTCTATGTTCTAAATATCATGAAGTTATATGCGACTTTCATCCGAATTCAATTGAGTTATTATAGGACTTCGCGCGCTTTCCGCGCTGGTGCGACCAGATCGCGACTTTGAAATGGCACAGTGCGCTAACGTTACAAAACCAGGCGCAAATGGTGATGCGACCGTTTCCGAATCGCAATCCAGCAGTGCACCGGCTACTACTAAAGGCTCCGTGAATGTAGAAGAAGATTCTACAAAGCCGTCAATTGCGACAGAGACTGCGACTGACACTTCGGCCATTGCGCCTAGCTCCGAGCCCGCGGCGCAAAACGATGCTACCGGTACCACTACTATTTCGAAGGAGGAGTTGGCCGAGAAGCTTGACGAAGCTAAGAAGCCAGCTTCGCAACTAGAAAAGCCAGCCAATCCTGCGCCTACCCGGCCTATTACTGCGGACGCTGAGACAGCCGAAGCGCCATCGCTTACTAATGGTGAAACGAAGGAGCCCCCGAAGCCGGTCACCGTTGAAGAAATTCGCGATCAGGATATGCCGGACGCTGTCCCATCTCAACCTACTGAGATGACCGGCGCTCTCCCTGTTGATGAACCGGCGAAGGACGCACCGAAAGTTAACGATGTGCCAAAAGCTGATACTGTTCTAGCTACTTCTGAGGCTGATGAGCCGGAGGTTAGCACCGGAGATAAGCGTAAACTTAGTGAGGCTGAGATATCCAATGACGACGATGCCGCCGAGAAACCTTCGGAAGATGAGCCGATTGAGAAGAAGAAAAAGACCAATGGAGCTACCACTAATGGCGCCCCTAGGAAGGTTGGCCGGCCAAAGAAGGACAAGACAGAGAAGAAAGCAGCTCCGCTCGTAGGCCGAACTGCAAGAAAAACCCGAAGTCAGGGAGCAGCCGAGTGAATGAGTTGTGGTGACACGTTAAGGACAAAATCGGTTCGTCATTCTCTCTTTCCCATACATTGATTCGGGATATTTTTTGTTGGTCCATCAATTCGGATATTGGGCGGGCGCTGTGTGGGAGTCATGGCCTCCCTGGTCTTAAAAGGCGGAGCTCTTTACGTTCATGATTTTCTGTATATATTCAAACCCCACGGATTAAAGAAAACTGTTGGATCCGGGTTCTTTCTGCTACCTTTGGAGTTGTATTTTCAATTTAGCGAACGCCGCGGCCGTTCTGCTTGTTGCTGGTGATGTGGTTGGCACGATCAATATGCCATTGCGTGGTTGACCGAAGATAAGGTATGGTAGCATACTGAAGTTACCAATATCGAACGTCTGGAAGATAGAAATAAACCGATAAAATAATTTCATTGATGTTCGTTAGCGTTGTGAAAGTGAATAGCACAAAATCATGAAGTATGGATGGTGATGTCTCGACGCGGAATAACCTACACTAATACCCCTTCCCCAGCGTGACAACTTACCTAAGGAAGTAAACGAAGCGGAATTATTTTCTCTTCTCGAAGCGAGCCTCCTTGTACTAGAGGTCAGAAATCAGACTGAAATGTACCTCCAGGTGCTTAATGTCTATAGAGGCACTGCTCAATAGTTGGTCATCACCCAAAAATACCAGATGGATAGGTAACGAATAACAGTTTCGAGTTTCTACCTTTTTGCGATGGAGTCATTTATTACTAGGTAGAGTCAAGCTAGAAGATTAGGTGTTTGACTTCTAGTAACTACCTAGGCACGCACGGAACTAACAGAATACGCGTAAGCTTACCTAGGAGACGGAGGCAGCTATGAAACCAACTGGCTTTCCATTCCACGTACATGTTCTAAGAAGTTAAAGCCACATCTTTAGGTAGCGTGGCTCATCGCGACTCTTTATAGATCGTGTGATACCCTAGTATTTATGGACGATTCGTTTAACGTCTTGATAGTAGGTACGCATGCTGTCTAATTTGGATAAAAATGGCCTCAAAGAGTCATTCACATAGACTAGGTAGAAAATGGTATGAGCTAGTTCTGGGATGAGGGCGTGACGATCTCCTGCACTTTGCTACCTATAGCGCGCGTAGTTTTTTCGATGCTTGGTATAGAGCGGACCGATCATGATGGCCTTCCTTAGATGGCTAGACATGGTCGACCGAACCTGAGGATGATCTAAGGGACTGTTAATCGTAGCACTGATGTAGTTCATATATAATCACGAATATGTTCTATGACTGATAAAGTTTTCTGAGCGGCGCGGAGAGCCATTCTTCTGGGGAACCATATGGTGCTTACTTAGGATATCGGCGTATGTAACGGGAAGCAATAGCGAAGCCGACGCGCCACGCACCGCGATAATACATGTGTGGTTAAAACGACCGTGCCAGCTCCGGGCTATAGCGGCTCCAGAGGATTACTTCGTGTTAGTATGTAAATAGGTACGTCCCGTCACGCGGAAACGTGCGCATGAGGTTAAGTTGGAAACGGCAGGCGTTGAGATATCGTATAGACGAATATCGGGTATTTATGTAGACCTTCAATCATCAATACACCATTCTCGTCCCGAATGGTTAAACTACGGCACGGCACCTCCGTGACGGCGTTGGTCAGATGAAACATAGCGGCACCAAGCTTACCCATCAGCTTATAAGTCTTATTCGAGAAGGCCGTTTAAAAAGACACTGAGGCAGCCGGTCACGATATCGGGACTATTAACCAACCGCTGCATGCAACTGTAAAAGGCGATATCCCTGACGTTTCATTGGTTGTTGTTTGCGGCCCTTAAAAGTTCGAGATTTACGAACCGCCAAGGATGAGGTTCTTTGAATTTCCAAGCCCCCGTTCCCGATACCCTGGTTCAGGATCGGCGGACCCTTAGTACGTTACAGAAACTAGTCCTTCATGTTGGTGTTTTCTAGAAACTTTGAGTACCTTATTATATGTGAAATTGGGTTGGGTTAAGCTGTTGGTCGTCGTAGATGTATGTGTCTCTATACCAAACTAGAAAATTTGATGGTACTTTGGATGATTTACATACGCAGCCACATGATGTTGAATAATGACTTTGCTCGCAAGAAGCACAATGTCTTGCATTAAGAGGTATCGAGTGGAAAAGCTCGTATTCTGGAATGACCCCGCCAACTCACCACTAGCATCCATTAAGCTACGCGGCAGTGTTGCCCCTAGCTGGTTCTTAACGATAGGCTGGTCAAAAATAGAACTCTTGGTGGGAATTGAGTCGCCTAGCCATTCTATTGGATACAACACCTGGTCTCGACTCCCTTAAGCTTGGATTTCTCCAAGGGATAAAAACGGACCTATGCAAGATACAGCAAATACCTAGTATATGAATTTAGGCTTGTTTATATGTACCTGGCACCAGAATTATCATTGTTGAATAGGAAGACTGAGAAGGGTCTTGCATGCCAATGATAAGCCTAGAATCAACAGGAAATACTCTATATATAAAGCTATAGGTAATGTTATATATAACACTATATACCATACACGTGGTCATATACTATATTCGTGCCGATCGTGTGATAGTCCTAATAGTTTTAATAGGCTATTGAATTCACTTTAATGATAATATGTGAATCCTGACCATATTATATTTATCTAAATACAGTGAGTAAGTATTGAACAATTAAATAATGATAATTTATCAAGGAAGGGATCTATTTAATAGGTAGGTATGGAAATAGCATAGAAAACAACCAAGACTTTTACCTCGAAAACCTCCCCGATAAGCTTTACACTTCATTTAGAGAATAAATTCAACCACCAAATTATACTTAGATACATATCTTTAAGTCTCCCTAAAATTTTCGTACAGTAACTTGAAAGCCCGAGCCGGTTAGTGCATCTCGACGTGTCCCGGACGGCGAATGCGACCTTTCGTCATTCTCTCTGCGTCCCCTGGACCTAGAAGAGATCCCAACAGAAGTCGTCTGTCTTTTCTGATTTTTCTAAAAATTTCTCATTAACACATAACACAACACTCGCTTCTTTGCTCTTCCACCTTATACGTGGGGATACTTTCTTTTCTATCTACACATAGATATGCACTATTCACGTGCATAAGTTACAGAATAAGCTGTACCTAGTAGTGTTTTTCATTGTCGTAAAGCACCTATCACGCCTATCTAATCTAATAGGTGCAATCTGATCACTCCCTCCCGAGGTCCTCCCCTACCTGGAGCACGCACACCAGTACCGTCGATTCTCTCTCTCGCCAGCCAACCTACCTACCTACCTACGTAATACAGTATTCATTATCCCTTCGATCGTGTGACCTATTCAAGAATCGGCTTAGAATCGCGGTCGCGTCGCTCGTTTGCGCCCGCTTTGTGTGCTTTCCACTTTCGCTATATTGCAATTATAACGGTTGCCTTTGTTAGAGGACAAGAGCTTGCTCTTTTACCCGGAAGGAGTACTTTGCAAAACCACAACCAAACCCGAGTACGATTTACTGCGCTTCCTTCGTAACTAAGTCCCACGATATCAACGTAACAAGAGCATATCTTGGTACTAGTATATTACATCAACATACCGAATGCTACCTATGCGGTCTTGAATACGCTCGAACGATTGATAACTGTGGATGCCACTTAAAGGCTAGGAGGTAATTATTGCTTGGGAACCACTTCATCCACTGACCCTATACGGGTCTTTACGATAGGATGGATGTCTGGGGTCATATACGCCACGCAACATCTAGGCGAGATCTAAATGCGGCCGAAGAGTTATTGCAGTTGCTACGAAACCCCTTTAAACAAACGGTAAAGAGACTTCCCGATCTGCCTCGATTGTAGAGTATAGTAGCTGATTCTTGATTCCATTCTAGCTTACAGATGGTGCTATATGGTCTGCTTTGGGCACGTCGATAGGATTCACAGTCTTCATAGCTATCGCTTTCTCGTTCCTCCGACCATATAATTCCGTCGTCTACGCACCGAAACTTAAACATGCCGACGAAGAACATGCGCCGCCTCCGATTGGCAAGGGGTATCTTGCGTGGATCCCGCCCTTATGGAGGACGACCGAGAAAGACATGATCGCTCACGCAGGCATGGACGCCGCCATATTTATGAGGTTCACTGTCATGTGTCGCAACATCTTCCTCACGCTTGGCGTCGTCGGATGTAGCATTCTCCTGCCTGTATACTACACGCTCAACAGCGACAAGACAGGCAACCAGAAATGGTTCATGAGATTGACACCTTCTAATGTCAACGACCAGCCTATTTGGGCGTTGGTAGTGACGGCCTACCTGTTCAACTTTATCATCATCGGATTTATATGGTGGAACTATAGGAAAGTTTTACAGCTTAGACTGCTGTACTTTAAAACTAAAGAGTACCAGCAAAGTTTATCTGCACGTACCTTGATGGTAAGTCTTCTCTTTATTTATAATCATTACGGTTTAGTTGACTAGCCTACAGTTGAACGACATTCCGAAGAAGTATTCTAATGATGAAGGCATCGCGAGAATCATCGACGATGTCATCCCCCACGCCTCCTTTGCTAGGACTGCCGCTGCTCGTAACGTTAGGGACTTGCCCAACTTGATCCAGCAGCACGATCATACCGTTCGGAAGCTTGAGAAGGTACTGGCCAAGTATCTCAAGGATCCTCAAAACCTGCCGGCTGGCCGACCAATGTGCAGGCCTTCCAAGAAGGACCCCTCGTTTACCACTTATCCTAAGGGACAGAAAGTCGACGCTATCGAATATCTGACCCAACGAATTAGAGAGCTCGAAGTCGAAGTCAAAGAGGCGCGAGCGAACATCGATAAGCGCAATACTTTATCATACGGCTTTGCTAGCTATGATGACATCTCCGAAGCTCATAGCATCGCGTACGCCATGCGCAAAAAGAAGCCCCAAGGGGCTACAGTTGTATTGGCCCCGAGACCAAATGACATTATCTGGGATAATATGCCTCTCACCCCAGCGAATCGAAGCTGGAGAAGGATCATTATCAATCTTTGGATTATTATGCTAACACTAATCTGGGTTGCGCCTAGTGCGATGATTGCTATTTTCTTGGTCAACTTGAGTAATCTAGGGTTGGTTTGGCCGGCCTTCCAAGCCCAGTTATCCGGAAATACTGGTTTCTGGTCCATTGTGCAAGGTGTGGCATCTCCGGCTGTCCTATCTCTTGTCTACCTGGTACTCCCCACCATCTTCCGTCGGCTTTCCATTAGAGCTGGTGACCGTACGAAGACGGGGCGTGAGCGCCATGTCGTCGCCAAACTCTACGCCTTCTTCGTCTTCAACAATCTTATCGTCTTCTGCCTTTTCAGCACCCTTTGGAATTTGATTTCTTCGGTTGCCAACGACCCGCAGAAGGCTTGGGACACGTTGTCGAGCTTCGGTGTGACCTTATTCATCTCGCTTTGCGACATCTCGTCTTTCTGGGTTACTTGGTTGTTGCAAAGGAACTTGGGTGCCGCTATCGACTTGGCCCAATTGTGGACTCTTATCTACAGCTTCTTCATGCGCAAGTTTTCAAGTCCTACGCCTAGAGAGATGATCGAACTTACAGCACCCCCATCCTTCGATTATGCCAGTTACTATAATTACTTCTTGTTTTACTCTACCGTGGCCTTGTGCTTCGCTGGTCTCCAGCCTCTCGTTCTTCCGGCTGCGGCGTTATACTTTTCCATCGATGTGTGGTTAAAGAAGTATCTGTTGCTATACATCTTTGTTACGAAAACGGAGTCCGGCGGGATGTTTTGGCGGGTGCTAGTCAACCGCTTCATTTTTGGCACCATTCTCTCAAACCTGGTGGTCTTCCTGACAGCTTGGGTTCACGGGGATGGGATTCATACAATGGCCTTCGCGTCTGTTCCCTTACCGTTTGTCATGGTTATCTTCAAGGTCTACTGCTCTCGAACTTTTGATCACAAGATCCACTTCTATTCGACTCGCAACATCCAGAAGCATCCAGAAGGGGCAATGTCGAAGGACCCGTTGCGGTCGGTTGGTCTTGCTCATCGGTTCGGTCACCCGGCTCTTTACAAGCCTCTCATCACGCCGATGGTGCACGCGAAAGCCCAGAATATTCTGGCTTCTATATACAAGGGACGTCTGTCAGATGGTCGCGAAGCCTACTCCGGAGATACGATGTCCACGTCTGGCTATTCCGATGCCTATGTCATGAACCCGATGCACGCCGGCAAGCCTGGAAAGGTTGCGAACCTGCCAGGATTCGAAATTGTTCCGGAATCGAGACTTGACTTCGAATATTACAAGACACGTGCCGAATTTGCATCTGAACACGGCGGCGGCGATATTTTTGGTCGCTCGAATGATATCATGCGCCCAGGTACTCCCGGCAGTAGCATGTGGAACGGTAGCGAACCGAATTCTAGGTCTGCAAGTCCTACAATTCCGAATATCCCTAGAATGGATAGCCCGAGTAGAGTGCTCTCACCTGGCTCAGATATTGGCATGACTTACCCTACTGGATATACACAACCACTAGGCAGCCCTTATGTTATTGAGACAGGGCCTGGCCGCTCGCGGAGCCCATTATACTCGCAAGGAAATGATAGTGCATCCAACTTGGTGGGAAATGCAGCAGCGATGCCGATAGCTGCGCCTATATCTACTAGAGAGCGTAGCGTGGAGCGTCCGGTAAGGGCGCCAGGAGGTGTAGGAATGTTAGGAGGCGGTCCACGGGGATACGGCGGCTTACCGCAAGAAGAGGACTTCGGCCCCGAACACGATCCCATGCAATATAACTACTTCCGGGAAGCACGGACTCCGCGTAGATACTAGTGGAAGCTATCTTCAAACGGAGAGGACTGAGGACGGTTGTACATACGATTTGGCGTAAGATCATCAAAAAATGCGTGGCTTTTGTTTATAGAGGGTTTCCCCGGACGGCATACCTAGGCAGGGGCGGCGTTTTTCTTTTTCCTTTCCTTTTCTTTTTACATGGCTACGAAGAGGGTCAGCCTGGCCAAGGCGACCGATGACGAACTTCCGATACTGAGTTATAAGCTGTAATAGAGAAGAGACGCATGATGACGATTACTACCGGTTCTCGCGAATAGACGGGGTCTTGAGAGGACCTCGCCCTTGTTGCGACCACTACTTGTTTTTTATAATATGCGCACCGCGACAGCGACCGAATCGCTCCGAGAGCAGGTCCTAAATACTATTAATATTCTGAACATATCATTTGCTACCTATTGTTGTTTCATACCTGGATTAATGTGAGGGTGGCTGAAGATGTAATGTACCTACTAGGTACCTACCTACACGAGGCTCTCGGCTAAGCGCCTAGGTACATATGAATCTGTTTTTCTACTTCTGCAATCTCCCGTGTGGTTGTCATTTCTCATCTGACACATATTCTTAGGTGGCCCGTCGCTGCGTCCCATTGGCTTATCTGCCATGTTGTATTCGTTGCACCGCATCGGGGCGTGGAAAGTGATGTGTCTAGCGGGAGTACAAGCCATCCTAGCCTGGTTGACCTGTGGCCTGCAGCCTTCGCGATGCTGCATGACATTCTGCAGGCTTGGTTGTTGGTCTGTTGGAGACCCCGTAGATTGTACATAGAGTCCAAGCCTAAGGTACTTGCAAACGGAGCGCGTTGCTTTGTATTCGCCATTTATATGTTGGATATATTCGGTAGTGGTGTCAAGAATGTCCCGAATTCATGTTTTCCCAAAGTTAGTGTTAGCCTGAACATCGAACATGTATAGTGTTCCGTACGAGATGTAAGGTGACTCTCAACTAGGAGCTATATATCATCTGCTGACCAACCCATGTACTTTATAGCATCGTGGCATCGAAGCCGTTCCGATTCGTCGTCGGACCGGACAAGAATGAGTTTTTCATGCACGCCGAGGTGGTCGCGCGAATGTCCAGACCTCTAAGGGCACTAGTTAACGGCGAGTGGAAAGAAAGCAAAGGATGCCTGGTAGAGTGGCCCGAGATTGATGTCGGGACCTTCGTTCGGTTCTTCGAATATGCTTACACGGCCGACTACAAGGCTGCAGAGCCATTCTTTGAGAACCCCCCTACGCCCCCGGAGTTGGAAAATGGTACGTTGCTGAAATCCCTCCGATACACATTGCACTCATAATAACACAATGAAGATGAATTATCCGAGACACCAACCAAAGAACCACTAGAAGAGCCAATACAAGAGCCAATACAAGAGCCAGGGCCAAACCAAGAGCCGGAGCCAATTCCGGAGCCAATTCACGACCTACCAGACCCATGGGGCTCTCTGTTGCTTGGTGGAATTAAAAAAAAGAAACATAAAAAGTGTAGCCATCAATGTAGTACGTCAAAGAAGGATGTCATGTGGAGCGAGTTCCAGAAGGGTGTTATTAGCGGACTACCCCCCCTATCCTTGGGAGCGAGGGATCTATTAAGAAACACAGACCCCTTGGCCAACTACTCCGAAGTTTTCTTATCCCACGCTCGCCTATACGCTCTCGCAGACTGCTACGCCATTGATGGGCTCATAAACCTATGTATTGGCAAACTGCACAGCACATTAACGGTATTCGATCTCCATGGGGGAACAAGGGCAACCGATGTGGTTCAGCTAGTCGACTTCTCGTACAAGAACACGCGGAGCGACTCAGTCGGGCAAGATAAATTGAGGAGCTTACTTGCTGCTTATACGGCTTGTCATATCGAGGAACTATGGCCTGATATCTGCTTTCAAGACGTTCTAGAGTCTGGCGACGTTTCAAAAGCTATTATCGGACAACTGCTGAAGAGGGTGGATTAATTGTGTTTAGGACAGATGCTCCCCAAACCCATAATCTCTCGCGTCATCTCTGCGGTGACTTCTCAGCGATGTTCTCCAAAGTGCCGAGCTCTACTAGCATTCGCGTTAGTTTAAGTTTCTTCCGCTCAGCAGCAATTTACCTCTCATCAACACTAGGCCTTTTGTCTGTATCAACGAGAACCACTTCGTTGACTCGCTGATCACGAATGGAGTTTCGAAGGTTATCAACAATAGGGTGGCGTCTTTGGTATTTTAAAGACCCGTCAAATCTCATAAATCTTGCAGGGCACAACGCCACGGCGCTGAAAAGAGAGAAGCCAGGATGCCTACCTACATAGGTATCTTATAGGTACCTAGAAATGGGATATGTACCTCCTAGGTATCTAATAAAGTACTATTATAAGCCACACCTTGATCCCCTCTTTACAGTGCCATTGGGCGCATAGCTGGAACCCTTCGTTGACGATAGGTTGCCTCGTCTCTGATAGGTACCTAGGTGTATGCGCTACATCCGTATCGTGCAGGTAAATAATGGGCAGTGCTCTCTGCATTACAAAGCTAAGCCCCCAAATTTAAGGCCAAGGTCAAAGTCGGAGAAGTCATCGCTTCTCTCTTCAACCTCACTATTTCCTACGATGCCGGATACAAAACAGCATCACATGGATCCAGTGGGCGCGATCAGTGTGGCGGCTGCCGCTGTGCAATTCGCCGAAATCACCATTAAACTTACAAAGCGTATTGCCGTCTTCGCCGTGTTGCACGACATACCAGAAGATGCTGAGGGACCAAAAGCTTTTGTCGAGCGCCTGCGCACTCAGCTTGGCCTTCTCACCACCACCACTAGGCGGATCAAGGAAGGACTCGTGAACTCTGGCGAAACCTTCCAAGACAACGAATTACTAGATCTTGGGAACTATATATCGAACCTCAATCGCCACGGCAAGATATTAGATGGGTTACTCAACGAGTATCTTCCGGACGACGATGCTTCAGCCCCCGCTAGGCTGCTAGCAGCCTTAAAGAGTATTGCAAGTGATACCAGGATCAAATCTACGATGGATAGCGTCAACGAGCTACTTCCGCTATTGACGACCTTCCTTCTCACTTCAATGTTCGCGAAAAGTAGCCTCGCTGTCAATCAATCTACGAATGCTGGGGTTGGGACGGACCGTGGCCCGACGCACCCAAGTTCTAGTGCGATCTATCAGGTTTCCCGCCATGAGGTTCGACACTTTATTGAAAGGCCGGAGTTATTGACTGAGATCGATCACATATTTGGTACCGAGCAGATATGGTTGCCTAAGATTGCTATATTGCAAGGCATGGGCGGCCAGGGAAAGACACAACTAGCCATCAGGTACTGTGAAAAAGCTCGAGTCAAAAACAAATTCCAGCACATATTGTGGATAGATGCTTCTTCCAGGGCTTCGACGATGCGTGGCCTGGAGGAGATCTCGGAAAGCCTTAACGACTGCAACCAGGCTTTTTTGGACTCCGACGACCGGGTTGCATTCGTGAAGCGTAGGTTAACAGCCGCACATCTGTCATGGCTCCTAATATTCGACAACTATGATGATCCTTCTGCATTTGATCTTCGGGAGTATATGCCTAAAGGTCCTCTTGGCAATGTACTAATTACAAGTCGATATCAGGATCTGGAGAGGATCGGACCAGTAGTGCGCCTTTCCGGCATGACTCGGGACGAGGCAGTTAAGTTGCTGTTCGTGCTACTCGGTTCTTCCGAAAACGATACGAATCGAACAGCTGCAGCCAAAATTGTTAAAAGACTCGGTTATTTACCTCTTGCTATCGACCAAGCTGGTGCATATATGAAGGCAGAGGGCGTTCCTTTGGAAAACTTCCTCCATTACTATGAGAAATCCGCGAGGGATGTTCTTGAGCCTGTTCCGAATCTATGGGAGTATCACGAATCTACTACGAGTGAAAGCGGAGAGAGCACGACAAACACTACGGCAAAAACAGTGTTTACAACTTGGAATCTGTCATTTGCGTTACTGAAGCCTGATACGGCTGCAGGTGCCTCAAAGGCCACCATCCTTTCACTACTGGCATTTTTCGACGAGCATGCGATATCAGAAAGTTTTTTCGAAGTTTATCACTCCACAAATGAACTCTACCAGCAGCCAGAATGGATGTCTCTCTTTACTGATGAGAAAGGGCAGTGGTCAAGCAAAAAGTTCGACGGTGTGATGAGGGAATTCTTACGGCTGTCACTAATCACTTCACTCAATACAGAGAGGATAAATACCGGCTACGCACTCATATCTCTTCATCCTCTTGTAAGAGATTGGATCAATCTGCGCCAGGAGAAGAGCATACATAGGGCCAATTTTACAACATTTACTAGGATCCTAGCGTCTAACCTTTCAGAACTATTATGGGAAGGCTCTCCCAACTGGTATGATTGGGTGTGTCAAATGTCAGCCGATCAACGCCGGCAGTTAGCCGAACATGTAACTCCCTGGATGGATGTATTTAAACAGCATAAACCAGATCTACAGCCTACAATTATCCGTGTAGAACATGAAGAGTACTTGACGAATACTACTGCGGAACAACTGATAGCTAAATTCTTATACCATATCAAACAAAAAGACAATAGCTATGAAATATCACACTGGATTTGGGAGTCATGTGACGTATCGGACGAACTTATGCTGCGAGTTAAGTTCGATGCAGGCGTGCATGAAATCTACTCTCTTCGTGATGTGGACGAGATAATATATTGTGGTCGGGAACGATTGCAATATTGGAAAACGGTACTTGGTGTCGACAGTTCCAGGGATGACATGCTGCACGAGAGTCATCTGGCCTTTGTTACAGTACTGAATGATTCACCTCGCGAGGAAGACAAACAGGAATGTATCAACACTTGCCAAGCCGAATTAGAGAAAATACCAAACGACGAACGAAATATGCCGCTTAGACATTGCATTATGACCGAACTCATGTATGCAGCATATTTCATGTTCCAACCGTATCTATGTCAAGAGACATGTAAAATCCTGTTGGACGAGACGGCAAGATGCGGCGGCAACGACTGCCGGAAGAAAGTCTGGTCTTTTAGAATTTGGGCATCTGTCCTAGACGTCGTTATTGACACCTTCAACGATCTAGACCTCGCTAATCGTCTCAGCCTGTTTGCGCTTGAATGGGCTAATGAAACATACGTTGAGAAAATTCAAATTTACAAAAATCGATTCTATATCTTGAGAGCGCGGGTTCTCGTGAATATGGGGAAGTTGATTGAAGCAGAAACTATGGCCCGAGATTGTATTGCGAGCGATGAGCTTGATCGCTCATCCTACATCGCCGCTCACAAGTTGCTAGGCGATATCCACAAGGCACAGGAAGTTCAACCTTGGGCTTGCCGATGGTCATTACACCATGTTGATGTCACTTGCTAAGAAAATCCATCATTGGCATTTTTTTGCTCCTCGGCACCATGAAATTATACTGCATAAAAGTAGAAATTGGGACCGATGTTAGTATGCGAGATATCCAGGAACTGCTTGTCGATGGACTCACATTGTATGGAATCAAATTCGTTTACAAAAAGGATTACACCCATCGAACGCCTCTGAGACCAACCCATACTACTGTAAACTTGGACGAGTTTGAATCAGTGCAAAATTCGGCTGAGAATGAGATGGTTCATAGGGCGCTCACAGAGAAGCCCACGTGCGCCAAATCGAATTGGTATGGCTTTGATCTTTTGATTCGTTTGGCAGTGCATTTGCTAGAGACTTCGAACATCAACGCTGCTGAACGGGCTTTCCTACTCGCTAAAACTACATTCGACACGGCCACAGACATGAATGAATTGAATGTGACATCGTTTATCGAAAATACCTTTGATTACACAGAACGACGTTTTGCAATCGATAACGATGACCAAAGGGTGCGAGACATCTTGGGTTGGGCGGAGAGTCGTATTTGTAAAGAGGTCGAGGATGGTGTGATGGAAGACCACGAAGATTGGTGGGAGTCCCAAACGACACGCCTATTAGGTCTCATTGAGACTCCCATACAACGTGCCAAGAGGAGACACTCCAAGATTGTACAGAAGGTTTCTAACAGATTCTCGAGCTTAGTGAGTTTCAAGCACTCTGATTCGCGTTCACGGCCATCTTTGCGTCGCGGGCTACGCTCCGTACACGGCATTGCCGCTTCACCAGCTGGGCCGGCTACGTCTGAGATGCATAACGACCCTACGGTAGGAACGTCTAAGTTATAATGGGTATCAGTCGAGATATATCACATTGTCCGACTTATCGACTACACGGGGAAGTGATACGAACTAGTAACTACCTACCTAGGTAGTTACCTATCTCACAGAAACGCATTGATGATGGAGATGGGTTCGACTACCCCTATTAACTCGGTTGGGTCACCGAGATAGTGCTATGCTTGGCTACTAGGTAAGAGAGTATAGAGGTTCAGGGGCAATTGAGGGATACCACCTTCATTATAAATATCTGTTTTAGTTTTCATCGCCATACTCAAGTAGGTAGGTATTTTTTTTTTCTTTAAGGGATTGGCGCTGAGGGCACATTGGAATATATAGTGCTAGGACTGTCAAATTGATTAGGATTGGCGCGGCGCATGGCTCATTAATATGGCGGAAGATAATGACATAAAATAAAAGTCCTTGTGACATGCTTCTCTCTATTAATATTTCGATACGTCTTTGATATTCTGATCATTACTTAGCATTATATATGTATAATTATACTGTATTCTATAAAATAATCCTATTTACCAGGTGCCTCCCGAGCGGTCCAGATCCCACATAAACATCATTAAATCAATTATCCTACACTAAGTTACGTCTCGAAGGCCTGGCGCCCACGGTCTGTTCTTTGTAAACTCAGCTCCTCAGTAAACAAGGAAGTCACGAGCCCGAGCCCAGAGAAGCCGATCATGACGTAGAAAACGGCGCGCATGGACGCGAGGTACGTCTGTAGGACGGGAGCGAGGACGTCGGCAGGGAGATCTAGGGTCCGTAGCATCGGGATGAAGGCCACGGCGTTGTGGGCATCCCTTAGGGTGGCTAGGGAGTCGGGAAGCTCCCCGACGGTCGCGATGACCGACTCGAACACGCTGCTGAACACCGTTGACCCAATAGCGAGCCCGACCAATCCGCCGAGACACCGGACTGTGAGAAGTAGCGCGATCGCGTGACCGGTATCATCGACGCTTGGTACGCTCGCCTGCATGGGTATGTGCAAAAGACGCAGCAGAGCACCGATACCTGAACCCCAGATGATGGGTATGCCGTAGCGCATGCCGGAGGACGAAGATGGGTTTAATAGGATAAACAAACCTGTCCCTAGCGTCACTAGTGCCCAGGTTAGACATATCCTGGGCTTATACCCCACGCCGGCCTTTCCAATCGCGATCACAGAGGCAATGGCGCCTACAATACTAGCAACGCTGGTAGGTAACAGGGAAACCGCCGACACTATACGGGTATTGAGCATGACGGCCTGGTAGAAGAGGGGCAAGTACTGTAGGAGCGTATACAGCGTCATTCCGTGGACGAAAGCGCCACACAGCGTCACAACAGCCGTTCTGGAATGGAAGATCCGGTGTGGTACAACGGGCGCCTCGGGCTTGGCTTCGTAAACTGCGAAACCGACAAGAACGGCGAAACCCAAGAGCAATGGAAGAATTGTCTGATATGAGTTCCACGGATACAAGGAGTCAGCCCAGCTAATGGGCAGGACGAAAACGGTACATCCAACGGCAAACATCAACATACCGCCCCAGTCAAGGCGCTTCAATTTGGTGTCGAGGGAGGATTCGAGTTGCCGCAGACGAAGGAAGATAACAAGCAGAGGAAAGGAGATGCCTATTAGCGGCAGGTTGATCCAACCTATCCACCTCCAAGTGACGAAGTCGCTGAACAGCGCGCCAACCGTGGGTCCGAGGATGCTCCCGAGGGCAATGGGGATGGCCATGATTCCGAGGTACAAGGGGCGCTCTTTCAGCGTCGTCATATCGGATACGATAATCTCGCCGAGAACGTCCAGCCCGCCACCGCCCAAGCCCTGGATAACGCGTCCAGCTATGACGGCGGTCATGTTACGAGCAAGGGAAAAGGTAAGGGAGCCGGCAGTAAAGAGCAGGAAGCCGACGTACAGAGGCGGCTTGCGGCCGATGACATCGGAAATGCTCGCGTATAGGGGCTGGCTAACGACAAGACCTAGAAAGTAGGCAATCCCTGCCCAGAACGACTCTAGTGTGGTTCCATGAAGCTCGGACGCGATAGCCTAGAATTCGTCAATACGCCTCTTATCTATCGTAGCTGATGAAGCCCCTTACGAGGTTGTAATTGGGGGGAAAAGGGGGCTAAGCATTACTTACTGGGATAGCGACAGCAAGAGTCGTAGCATCTAGGGAATACAGAAAAACCAAGATATTGATGGCGAGAAAGGAAAGATAAAATCCCAGAGACCTCTTCCCGGGTTTCGCACCTTCCGCTGCGAAGGCGTCGGCTTCGATATCGATTGCTTCAGGCGTATAGCTCTCGCCCGGCCCGGTCTCCGTTTGTTCTGTGCTAGCACCTGACGTCTTAGGCTCGGTGCTCGAGGACTCCCTCGCGCTACTTTCCACAGCGGCGTGTGCCATTTCTTTTTTCCCCCAGTCCTAGGATAAGAGCCTACCTAGGTACCTATCTAGGAAGATACCGGGAGGTCCTCCTGGTTAACGTGACGCCGATCTGGTGTCTCACGCTGAAAGTGAAGTTGTACCTAAACGTCAGCTACGGAACGACACGGGAATCGGATCCCGATAAGCGAAGAGTGGTCGGGTTTGCGTGACAGAATAACCATGGACAGATGACAAATCGTGGGGATTGATTGATTCAGCGTTGATGTAATAAATGTTTCAGCGAACTATTGCCTTAGGTAAACCGGGTGGATATAACTCATAAACAGAATTATTATCTATGATGTTGGTTTTTTTTTTTTGAAGTGGACTGGTTACCTCCTAATGTTGGGATTATTCGATCCGGGACGCAAGTTGGTGGCATTAATACATATGATATTTCCCTTTGGGGAAATTGGCTAAGCTCGAAATGGTGTTAGCGTGTCTGAAGCTAGAGCTTTTGATCTACTAATGTGAAGGTTGTAGACAAAAGTTTCCAACATCAGCCACGTAATAAAAAAGGAATAAATAAATATTGCATTAACTTTAGGCTGAGACTTAAACCAAATAGTGATATAATACTTGTTATATTTTAATAGATAGATGTTACGGCTTGGGCAGCTTAGTTACTAAAGAAAGGCGCGTTATAATACTTCGTAGTGCGTAGGCATTTTAATTTACATGGGTTGGCCCTTGGCTGATGGTTGCGAAACTTTTGTCCACAACCTTCGTAGCCATAACCCGTTTCATTGTTAGCGAATGCACTTAGCGAAATTACGGAAGATAGTGTGTACTCGGGGTGGGGGGGTTCATTCTGATCCCGAGCGTTCCGTTAGGCCACTAATTACTGGAAGTTCTATGCTACAATTTTCGGTCTCATAGACCGAGAATTTTGAATAATGGTTTGCTTGATTCTTAATTTCATCCGGGCGACGATGTGGCCAATCAATAGGACGGGTCAAAATCCGAGATGAACCCGCCGTCCAAACTCCGAATACGATCGATATTATCGATACGCGCTTTTCGCAATTCCCCTTTTTCTCTCTCGCCGGTTACTCGGCTTCAATCAGCTTGAGCATCACGTGTAGGCCATGCACCGGAGCCAAAGTAATAGCGCCGCCTGGTATGACGTCCTTCTCGTCCATGTCCAACTGCCATTCGAAACGCGAGATCAGGGCCGCTAGGAGACACCTCAGTTCAGCCCTCGCGAAATTTTGTCCGATGCAGGCTCGTGGGCCGTGTAAACTATGTACAACGATAAGAGTCAGTATCTACTTCTTTAGGTGAGAAGCCTCGAGGTTTCAGGCACATCTCACGAGCAAACGCTCTTCAGCCAGATCAGTGGGTAGGCTCTAGCTCCCGAGATAACTCAAAAAGGGGGAGAGAAAGGAAATATTTTCGTACAAGCTAAGAAACTCATAGTTGCTAGTGGCGCCGCCTGTATTGTTCGGGCGTCCATCCTTCTCGATCCACCGCTCAGGTCTGAACTCGCCCGCACTTAGACCCCAAAATATGGGGGATCTGTTGATTAACCACGGTGACACTAGGATCTCGGTGCCCTTCGGAATTGTCTGACCGGCCAAAGATGTATCTCGAGCTGCGACCCGAATCGTGACTGGGATGCTTGGGTATAGACGAAGTGTCTCGTTAAGCACCCCATTGAGAAACGGAAGACGCTCTAGTGTGTTTGAAATGTCCAGCTTGTCATCTGCAGAGTTCTCAACAGATGCAAGAGCATCCCGGGCTTCGCTCCGTAATCTACTTTGCCGAGCTGGGTCAAGGGCCAGTAAATAACACGCCCAGGTTAACGAAAGTGCCGACGTATCATGCCTAGAGGTGACACTTAGTTTTTGATTCAAATGGTTGTGGTAGCGTAGGTAATAACTGATGTCATCAAATACTCACCCCGCCGCGAGATATGTGAGGAGCTGATCGCAGACAGCAGTGTCAGAAAAGTTCTCGGATTTGATAAGCAGTGATAATATATCAACATTATCGCCCTCGTTCTTCTGTATGGCTTTTCGTTTATCCCTAACGAGCTGACTACAGACACGCCGTAATGTTGATCCCGCATGTTCGAAAACTTGATTCATTTTCCAAGGAAGCATTCGGACTAATCGAACTGAGAACCACGCCGACAGGATGAAGTATAACAGCATTTCTTTACTCGGGTTGAATATCGTCTCATAGCTTTCCACAAGAGGATCATCCGAGTTGTCGAACACGTTGAAATCTCGTCCTAGCCCGGCGATGCCTATAATGTTGAGGGTGACTTTGCTCGCCCAGCGAGTCATCTCAGCCTTTCCCGTCGGACGCTTACAGGCCGTGTTAGTTTCAGAGCTCTGCTGCCTAACATTCTCTTCTAAAGCTTCAGTAAAGGCGAGTGAATTCTTCCATATCATGGGATACAGGTCCTTAATGCGACGGAAGCTGAATGCATTCAGACTGTTCTTCCTAAGGAACTTGTGGTCTTCTCCCTCTGTAGTAACCAGGCCATTTCCTATAATGCTGCTGAGAAACTTACGCATATTCTGAGGCTTCTCGAAGTCATATGAGCGATGCACCAGCAGATCTGCTAATACCGATGGCCCGGTGATCAGTAAGCGACTCTCTGTTACCTCCCTCAACGCTACGATGCCGTCGTTCGGAACATCTTGGATTATATCCAATAACAGCTCGGCTTGCGTTGTCTTAGTTGCTAGCCGACTATAGATCATTCGAGGTAACCACCGCTACAATTGCTGCGTCAATCTCTATCTATCCAGCTCACATTCTATGATGTGGGGAATTGAAGAACAGACCTTAGGCCTCGGGAACTTCCGCAAAGGGCTTATGAAATCAGGATATATGATCGTGGAGTACACGAATAAAATGACATAGTTAATGGCAAAGACAGACGCTACCAACTTGATAAGCCCTTCGGAATATGTGTCATTGGCGGGATTGGGCAACACTTTGAAAATTAGCACTGATTCGATCCCAGCAACGAGAGTAGCGCCCTGCAGGCTAAATATCGACGCAGCCATCCTTTCACTAGCATCTAGTGTCGATTTACTCGTGGGTTAAAATTATGGGCTGAAGATAATTAGGTAAATATGAACTTGGGCTTATTTCAAGGTTTTTAAGAGATGAAAAATTTGTCCTATATATTCTAAATAGAAAAACGATTGGGTTAAACACTCTGCCTTTCCACAGTGTCATTGAACCACATTTGCAGTTCGACGAACCCTTGTTGTCAGCTCTTCAAAATAGACACTTGCCTTCTTCGTTATTCCAAGGGACACCCTAGAAGCTATGGGATATGATCCTCTAGGAATCAATGAGCACCCAATATCTAGGCAGTCTACCCTAATTAGAGGACCAAACGATGATCCAAGAAGATCTTTGGAAAGTGAAAAGACCTAATATGTGATGGGGAAAACATTCTAATAGTGCCGTTTCTACTAAATAGTACTAAGTCGTCGACATTGAGTTCTATAACGAGGTACTTAGGGCAAGTGCAACTCAGTGCCGGTGCTCGGGTCCCTGCATTAGTCCACCCTCCTACGCCGGATTCCAGCGTGCCTGCCCATTAGAACCCCGCTCGACCGGGTTCCTTGGGGGGTTCCGCAGCCGCCCCCGCACTCGATAAGGTTAATGCAATAAACGGGATGTTTCTGATTGGGGTCTAATGAGATGTAGTGGTCCCTCCACTGAAATTTAGTAGTTAATTGCTATAACTTAGAGCACTTAGCTACTAAAAATTCCTCCCAGTGCAGGGAACCTTAGCTTCGAATTACACGGTTTTAGCCTGTAAGCAAAGTGCAAACAACTTCCATCGTGATATAATAAATTTGCTAGTATATGATTTCTAGGTATCATTACGACGCAATATAAGCGCTATCTAGGTACTTATTTCATACATCAGCCATCATAGCATATATCTGCTGAGCAGCCTTGGGGATTTTCGATTTTCCCTCGCCCCCTTTTTCGATGTCGATCATCTCCTTGGACCATTCGCAGATTGAATTGGCCAGCAACTCTACCTCTGCTTCGGTATTACCAGCATGGAACATGAGTCTAATTCTGCTTTGGCCCTTAGGAACAACAGGATAGTCGATAGGAAATGCCGATATCTTTGATAGTTGGAGGTGAAAGACCAGCCAGAAGTTGTACCGCTGCCGTGTCCACACCGGGACAATGTGTGTCACGAAATCCCTAAACTCCCAGTTGTCGCTAACTGGGATGGAGAGGATACCCTTATCGTTGGCCTCGTCCCAAATTTCGTGGGATGTTATCGTCGTCAAGAAGTGCTTGACTAGATGCTGAATCTTTTCTTGAGGCTAACCGCAATGTTAGGTAGGGACCTTTTTATCATGTTCGCTGTGAAATTGTTTTTCTTTAATATCAACGGAGGAAAAATCAAATCATTCTTACCTCTTGTGTCGCACCGGACTTTAACAGATTATACGCAGACCGAATTGCGGCTACCGCGGGGAACGAGGGGGCGGTGGTGTAAATGACAGAGCGCGCAAAATTTAGGAGTACCAATCTTACAGATTGGTTTCCAAGTACAACGGCTAGGAACTGTGACTTAGCATTATGAACAAAGGTAGCGATTGATTATATTCTTACCTCCTGATGAAGCTAGCGCCTTCCCGAAAGTATGGAGTCGAATTGCGATCTTATCTTGAAGACCGAGCTCGCAAATAAGACCGGCACCATTTGGACCTATTATTCCAGTCGCATGGGCTTCGTCCACAATGAACACCGCATTACCCTTCGGGCAAACTTCATTGGCGATCTCGATAAGCTCTTCTATTGGACAGACGTCTCCATCCATACTGTATATCGACTCAACAGAAACTAGCACTGAACGCGACCCGTCCCTAATCAGAGGCTGCGAGTCCACGACCGAGGCCAGGGTGTCCCTGAAAGAATCTACGTCATTATGGCGGAAGGGCATTCTGCAGAGGGCCAAACTGTGAGACATGCCGTCATGGGTGCTAGCATGTACGAGCTCGTCGTAGACAATGGCATCCCCTGGCCTAGGGATAGCAGTATAGATAGCACCGTTGGCTTCATACCCCGAATTCAAGATAATAGCAGATTCCGCACCATGAAAGTCGGCGATCTCCTGCTCGACCTCCTCAATGTAGTCATAGTTCCCGTCCATCAGACGAGAACCCCCAGCATAGAGGGGAAAGTCAGGATGGCGTGCAAGCTCCTCCAAGAACTCGGTGCGCAACTGTCCTGAAGACCCCAAAGAAAGTAAGTCATTGGAACAGAAGTCGGCGGCCTCCCCTGTCTTCCATGTGCTCTTCGTTCTCGTAGCCATAGCATGGTCAGCCCTTCGCACGTCCAGAGCCTCTTCAAGATTTCGATAGAAAGTGGGGGCATCTTTCATTCGTGGGGCCTTCAGTTTCTGGGCCTTGATCCATGAAGCTAGGAATCCTGGGGTAGACATCTTGGACAAATAGAGCTAGGGAACGCCTGGCGAATGATATTTTGGCCCCTTACAGTAGGTTAAGCCCTATAGGACATGATAGCTTCTCGAGCAAACGAATCGAGATATTTGTGAAACCCAACTTTGTTCAAACTTGTCGAGTAGGGATAGACCCCGCTATAGGTAATACGAGTGAATCTGAAAGCATCTCGTCTCGTCCGATTTAATCTTGGGTTACATTCGGGAGCGGAACCCGACCAGGGCCACAGCAGATCGTCAATGCAATTGGCCATTGCGAACGTCCCACAAGTTAGAGCTCCACGAACCCAGGAATGCAGCTGACGATGATTACACCACTACGGCATTGTATTACCGTAGTCAAGTAGTAAAGACCGGCATCATGGGAGTACCAAAGAGTCTACAAGGAAAGGTAAGGAGCATCTATGATTAGGTTTCATGATACCTAATAGAAATTATAAGCTACGATCATAGGCACTAACGTTACAAACAGACCGTTTTCGTTACAGGGGGTTCTGGGGGATTGGGTAAAGCAATATCCAAGGAATTGGCCGCACGAGGTTGGAATTATGCTTGAACTAGTGTGTTTTCTTAGCTAACTCACACAGGCGCCCACATCACAATATTTGCCCGTAGGCAAGGCCCTCTTGATGAAGCGAGGAAAGACATACTTGCCGCTCGCCTGAGCGAGGACCAAGAAATCAACGCGGTATCGCTGGATCTCGCCGATGCTTCTAAGGTCTTCCTCCTCAGCTTAACCCGCATATGAACACGAGACAGTCTTAGCTGACCAGATTATTAGGTTGACGAAGCATTCAGGGCTCAGCCCCGAACTGCAGATATCTTGTATTGCTCGGCTGGCGGCAACCATGCTGAGAATGGATTTCTCGCGGATATTGAAGCTAAGGATATTGACAATTGCATGAAGAACAACTATTACTCATCTGCCTATGCTGCTAAGTCAATTATTGATATATGGACTGCGGATGACAAAAAAGAACCCTCTCAGAGCATCCAACCGCGAATTCGCCGGATAATTTTTATCAACAGTGCCGCCGCGTTTCTTGGCATACCTGGCTCTATTGCTTACACGCGTAGGATTTCGTCCTCTTTTTTTCAAAGTAGACCGAGAAACTAACTCATTCTCTCAACAGCTGCGAAATGTGCTGTCCGTGCTTTGGCAGATACCTTGAGAATGGAAGTCCTGCGATATAACTGCCCAGCTTCAACCTACACTGTCCATTGCGCTTTCCCGGCCGACTTCGTCTCTCCCGGATTCGTCCTGGAGCAGAAAACGAAGACGCCGCTGACCAAGCGTATCCAAGGTTTGAACCGCCCTTTCGAGGAACTCGAGGCCCGCTTCCCTTCTTCTGAAAAAGTTGCCTCGCTCATAATCGCGGCGGTGGAGAGGGGCGACTTCATCATCTGCGAAGACTCGTTCGCAGCCTCGGCTCTATTTACTAACATGGCAGGACCGTCGCCTAAGAGAGGCTTTGGAATTGTGGATTCTATATTGGGTTTGCTGGTCGGATGGGTTGTCTGGCCGGTCTTGAGAAGGAGGTGGGAGGCCATGTGCAAAGAGGACGGCGAGGAGTCTAGGAAACGGGTAGAATGAAGTATACCTACCTATCTCTCGTTTATACAAGACTTTGTAATTTAATCCTACCTTTTAAACAAATTCACGTCTTAATTAGGTACCTAGTCTTGAGCATTAATCCGCAAACGATTTTGACGCCCATTGTATCTCTCTAATGTCACATATAAAGTTAAACTACTTATGCATATAACAGTGCTTTATTCTTCAACCCGATAATATTACCATAGCCCTAATTGATACTACATCGGTAACGGAATCCGCGTCTACGGAAAACATCCCATTACGGACAGGGGTCAATCATTGCATGGCGTAACCCTAGCAGATAGATGTAGGATGCCAGACTGCGGATCTTATAGATCTAACGATTTACTCCTTTCTTTTTCAAGCCTAAAGGGTCTTTTCTATGGGTTCCAATAGAATTCTTGCAGGTTGGACAGCCCGAGATTATGCTTACTCCAAGCACGACGACTTCAAACGGCATGGGGATCGAAGAGCATGTCGTAGCTAATGGGCTGAAACTTAATAACAAAGCCAATACCAATGGGTCGGCGGTCAATGGAAGCGAAGGTGTTAAATTCTCTTCAAAAGACATAAAATTCAATGGGGGTTCTACTAATGGGGCATATGTTAACGGATGGTTAAAGAATGGCCACCATGCAAATAGTCATAATGCTGCCGACGTGCCTGTTAACGGTGCCGCAGATGGCGGTGCTATGCCAATTGCAATATGCGGTATGGCTCTTCGTCTCCCAGGAGGACTAACGACACCTCAGGAGTTATGGGAGTTCTTACTCGCCAAGGGCGATGCACGTTCCCGGGTTCCCCAGACTCGATATAACCTATCTGCTTTCTATTCGCCTACTGGAAAGCCAGGCACGGTCTCAACCGAGCATGGGTACTTTCTCGACGACAGTGTAGACTTAGGTGCTTTGGACACCTCTTTTTTTACGATGCCGCGAACAGAAGTTGAACGTGCAGATCCACAGCAACGTCTACTATTAGAAGTCGCAAGGGAATGTTTTGAGGACGCGGGCGTTACTAATTGGAGAGGAAAGACAATAGGTTGTTACGTCGGGAACTTTGGAGAGGACTGGCTTGAGATGTTCGCTAAGGAATCCCAACAATGGGGTATGCACCGAGTAGTCGGTACTGGTGACTTCGTACTTTCGAACAGAATCTCGTACGAGATGGATTTGCGTGGACCGAGGTATGTAAATCTTGTAAAATTCGGCATGAAAAGTTCTAATTTGTGCAGTATGACTATTCGCACGGGATGCTCGGCAGCCCTTGTCGGATTGAACGAAGCCTGTATGGCGATTTCCAGGGGTGACTGTGAAGCCGCACTTATTGGGGGCGTCAACCTCATATTAGGACCGGGAATGACCTCTGCTTTGACAGAACAAGGCATCATCTCGAAAGATGGTTCGTGTAAGACCTTCTCTGCTGAGGCTAATGGATATGCTCGTGGCGAAGCGGTTACCGCCATTTACGTTAAGCCGTTGAGTGACGCCATTAGAGACGGAAACCCAGTCCGGGCGGTTATAAGAGCAACATCACATAACGTTGATGGGAAAACTCCTGGAATGTCACAACCTAGTACCGATGCGCAGGAAGCACTAATGCGAAGAGCATATCAAGTTGCTGGAATAACGGACTTTTCACAGACTGCCATGGTAGAATGCCATGGTACAGGCACGCCAACTGGCGACCCCATCGAGGCTAAAGCCGTTGCTAGAGTTTTTGGAGAATCGGGTGTTTACATCGTACGTATCACATTTAACAAAATATTTCCTTTCACAGAGGTGTCTAACTTTAGATCTAGGGTTCGTCAAAGCCAAATTTAGGACACTCAGAAGGCGCATCGGGACTTGTAGCAATAATGAAAATGGTACTAGCCCTAGAAAATCGCACCATACCACCTAATATTCGGTTCACAACCCCCAATCCAAAGATTCCGTTCAAAGAGGCGAAGCTTACGGTACCCCTGGAACCTGCTCCCTGGCCAGCTTCTAGGCTTGAGCGTGTGAGCATTAACTCCTTCGGTGTAGGTGGCGCAAATGCCCATGTGATTCTAGATTCTGCCGCTACCTTCAATGCGTCTGCTATAGCACAGAATACGCCTACTACACCACAGTTACTATTATACTCCGCGAATACCTCGAAATCCCTTACTAGAGCTGTTGAGAATTATAAGCAATGGGTAGAAAAACATACAGATAAAGTTGCAGACTTAGCCTACACTTTGGCTCTCCGGAGGGAACATCTACAGCACCGGACATTTGCCATCGTCAGCAATGGTGTGGTTGAGAATGCTGCACCACCTACCAAAGCTGCCCCGAAGCCCAACGTTGTGATGGTTTTTACTGGTCAAGGCGCCCAGTGGCCTCTTATGGGCAAGGAGTTACTACAATCTAATGAGACGTTTAGATCTACAATACAAATGCTAGATCGACATTTAAGAGCTGTAATGGGAGAGGCGCCAACCTACTCTATTGAAGAAGAGCTTCTCAAGCCAGCTAGAAAAAGTCGATTAAGCACGGCAGAACTTTCTCAACCGCTCTGCACTGCTGTTCAAGTTGCACTTGTCGACACCTTTAAGGCCTATGGAATCACGCCAACTGCCGTCGTTGGTCACTCAAGCGGCGAGATCGCGGGGGCATATGCTGCTGGGGCACTTACAGCCGCAGAGGCAATCATCGCCGCTCACCACCGTGGCGCTGTAACGGCCAAGCAAAAGAGAGCGGGCGCTATGGCAGCCATAGGGATGAGTTGGGAAGATACCGAGAAACACTTAATTCCTAATGTCACTATTGCTTGTGACAATTCGCCCAAAAGTGTCACAATCTCAGGCGATATGAAAGACGTTAAGGCTGTAGTCGCAGCCATCAAGAGGTCGCAACGAGACGTGTTAGCCAAATTGCTACAGGTTGATAAAGCATACCATTCATACCACATGGCTGAGATTGGAGAAGATTATCTTTCGTTGATCGGACAACAAGTAATCGGTAATGAGCCTACAATTCCTTTCTTCTCTAGTGTGACAGGCAAATTGCTGAATGGAAGACGCAACCTCGAATCCAAATATTGGCGAGATAACTTAGAATCTCCGGTTCGGTTCAGAGAGGCTGTCACTAGCCTGTTAAAACACGTTGTCGGACAGAATGCCGTTTTTCTTGAGGTTGGCCCGCATTCTGCGCTCGCGGGCCCTCTAAGGCAGATCTTCACTGAGGTCGCCTCACCAACCCCCTATGTTGCGGCTATGGCGCGCAATCAAAACTGCATATCCTCACTTTTGACCGCTGTAGGGAAACTTCATTCACTTAATGTCGCGATCGACCTCGAGGCGGTATTTCCAGATGGCTCCTGTCTTCCAGATCTCCCTCGATATCCATGGAACCACGAGGACAGTTACTGGTACGAACCTCGAATATGTAAAGATTGGCGCCAGCGGAAGCATCCATATCATGATTTATTAGGAGCCCGTTCCCCCGAGAGTAGCGATATCGAACCTGCTTGGCGCAATCTCCTCCATCTTTCCAACGCGCCCTGGATTCGTGACCACAAGGTTGGAGAAGATGTAGTATTCCCGTTTGCTGGTTATATTGCCATAGCTGGAGAAGCTGTGAGGCAGATCAGCGAAGTAAACGAAGGATTCAGCATTCGAAATATCCTTGTAAGTATGGCTTTGGTCTTAGGAGAAGGAAAACCGACCGAGATGATGACTACGTTCCGCCCGCATCGATTGACTACTTCGTTGAATAGTTCGTGGTGGGAGTTCACTGTTTCTTCCTTCAACGGACACGTATGGACCAAACATTGCACAGGCGAAGTGACAGCATTATCGACAAGCCTAAGACCAGCTCTAGCAATTGACGACCTTCCTCGAAAAGTGAATGCACGAAAGTGGTATGAAACTATGCGAAAATCCGGACTAGATCTTGGGACGTCGTTTCAATCGCTTGATACCATAGAGACTTCGACTAACTCCGAGAACCGAGCGATTGGAAGAGTGATCAATGGTCGGCAAGGGGATGAGGCTAATTATCATATTCATCCTACGGCCATTGATGGGACCCTGCAAATCTTAAGCGCTGCTGCTGTAAATGGCTACGCACGCGAAGTCAAGAATTGGCTTCCGACAAGTATTGACAAACTCAGTATTGTTCGATGTGCCTCTGACATGATCACGAGTGTCTCGGCAAAGGCAACAAGCAATCACTCCATTCTTGGAGGCGGAAGTTGTACGTCTGGAGATCTTACAGTGCTCGAGGCCTCGGGTATTCGCATGTCTCTTGCGGATGGCGCACTTTCGAGCGATGCCGCCGATACTCATGCGGCGGCACGATACGAATGGTATTCTGACATAGACTTTTTGGATGTAAAAGATCTGATTCTGCAACCGGCTAATCGCACGCTACATGTAACTCTGCTAGAAGAGCTGGGTCAACTTTGCTTGTTGTCTTCTCAACGAGCGCTCCCCGGGCTGGGGACGCATTTAAGTCATATACAGAAATATGTATCATGGATCACTTCACAGACACCGTCGGAAGATTTAGTTGGGTTGGATGATGAGTCTTTACACGCCCGGATTGAGAAACTTGCAACCAGTCTTTCTAAAACCCCCGCTGCCTGCGCAGCTGCCGCTCTTCGCCAAATATCGACGAGAATCGATCTCATAACGTCAGGTCAAACATTATCAGACATCCTGTCTGATAATGAGCTCATTGGGATTTATGATTTTATCAACCAGACTGATATATCCATGTTTATCCAATCTTTAGGCCACTCAAAGCCAAATCTGCAGATACTAGAAGTTGGGACTGGAGCCGATTCGTTGGTAACTAACGTCCTTAAGAACCTCACCCGGTCTGATGGGGAAATCCTTTGCTCTAATTACACCTTCACATCTACTGGTTTTATTTCCGGAAAGGACCAGCAAAAGCCTTTCCCTAATATGGAGTATGCTACCCTAGATATTAGCAAGGATCTCGAAGATCAAGAATTTGAAGGCCGCCAGTACGATTTAATTATTGCATCGAATGCTGTACACATAACTAAAAACATCCAAGAGAGTCTGAAGAATATCAAGAAGCTCCTTCGTCCTGACGGTCGATTATTACTACAGGAATTGTGTCCATCCTCGAAATGGATTAACTACATATTCGGAGTGTCGCCAAACTGGTGGTATGGGAGCGCCGATAATAGGTCTAATGAGCCTTATTTCGACGTGAAGAGGTGGGAGTCCGAACTTCTGACTGCAGGATTTAATGGAATTGATGGGACAGTCCTGGACTCGGACGAACCACATCAATTAATGGCTACCGTAGTCGCGAGGCCTTCCAAGCTCACAGATGTTACGCCAAAACGAGTGACGGTCCTATGCGGAGAAGATGAGAGTGGCACCAACGAGATCGTTGACCGACTTGAAAAGAATGGATACGAAATTACTAAGTGCAAGATAAACGATTCCCCGCCCCCTGGACAAGATGTCGTTTCTCTTCTCGATATAGCCGGGCCATATTTTGAAGGGCTGGATTCTAGTCGTTTCGAATCCTTCAGACAATTCCTCCGTAACCTTCAGGATGCCGGACTCTTATGGATCACGCCCCTTTGCCAGCTCGGCTGTGAAGATCCTAGATATGCGCAAGTTCTCGGGCTCGCAAGGACGATGCGCTCAGAGATGTTGATCGATTTTGCGACATGCGAAGTTGACAATTTCAGCTCAGCGGCCGATAAAATAGTCCAGGTCTTGGCTAAGTTCCAGAGGCGCGAGGACGACGATGTTCTTAAGCCGGACTTTGAATACGCGATCCGTGAAGATACGATCCAGGTGGGAAGACTATATCCATTTACACTGAAGGGCGAGCTCTTGGTATCGGAGTCTAGTGATGAAGCCGTCCTTGACGTTGGCACGCCAGGACGTCTCAACACATTACGCTGGATCCGACAACCACGACAAGAAATCGGCAGCAACGAAGTAGAGCTTGAAGTACATTCGGCCGGTTTAAATTTCCGGGTAAGGCGATCCTATACGAGTTATAGTATAATTACTAACAATCGCCTTCTAGGATATCCTGGTCGGCTTGGGCATAGTCGAACTCCCTAAACGTCAATTCGGACTTGAGGCTGCCGGTATTGTGACCCGTGTAGGCGCCAACGTCAAGAACGTGAAAGTTGGAGACCGGGCCTGCTGCTTGAAGAAGCATGCGTATTCTACTTACCTCGTTACCCCAGACATTTTCTGCACGAAAATTCCGGATCGCTTGAGCTTCGACGAAGCTGCATCCATGCTCATGCCCTATGTCACTGCGATTCACTCTCTAGTTAATGTTGGACGCCTCGAAAAAGGACAGGTAAGTCGGATTGGTATCTATTTTTTCGCACCTACTAACAGAAAGTAGTCTGTCCTAATACATAGCGCATGTGGCGGAGTCGGGCTGGCGGCCATCCAAATTTCTCAGATGTTAGGGGCGGATATTTACGCGACTGTCAGCAATGATGAAAAGGTGCAATTCCTTATGGAAAATTACCACCTACCAAGGGACAAGATATTTAATTCTCGAAATGATTCATTCGTAGAAGGAATCATGCGCGAAACGAAGGGCACTGGCGTGGACCTGGTTCTCAACTCCCTCTCCGGCGAACTTCTACATGCTACCTGGACTTGTGTCGCGGAATTTGGAGCCATGATTGAAATTGGAAAAAGAGATCTAATCGGCAACGGAAAACTTGATATGAATACATTCTTGGCCAATCGCAGCTACTGTTGCGTGGATATCGACCAACTCTGGAAGAAGCCGGCTCTGATGACGAGGTAAATATTAACGTCGAGAGAATGTGGTGTTATATTACTTTTATCAAGCTAACAATCTCTACAGACTTATTCTATCTACCTTAGAGTTCTACGAAAAGGGGCTTACTACTTCTATTAAACCCCTGAAGATCTTCCCAGCCGATGAGGCCGCAGACGCATTCCGATACATGCAGAAGGGACAACATATTGGTAGAATCGGCATCTCCATACGAAATTCTCCAGAAGATAGTGAGATTCACTTCGAGACCACAAGGAGACCTCGACCTGTAAACTTTAATAGTTCTGCATCCTACCTCTTGGTCGGCGGACTCGGAGGTCTTGGTCGTGCGATTTCAACGTGGATGGTCGATAATGGTGCTCGAGAATTGATCTATCTCTCACGAAGTGCCGGAGAAGGGTCGCACGACGAAATATTCGTTAACGAGCTTAAAAGCATGAACTGCGATGTCAGGCTTGTGAAAGGAGACGTCACGAATCTCGACGATGTCGCCAAGGCAATTTCATCTGCGACACATCCCCTAAAAGGTATTATCCAAATGTCTATGGTTCTTCGCGATCAGAATTTCGAGGCTATGACTTTTGATGAGTGGAATGCGGTAGTAGCGCCCAAGGTCCAGGGAACTTGGAATCTTCACAACGCTACGGTGACTGCAGGAGCCAATCTTGATTTCCTAGTCCTGTTCAGCTCCCTTTCAGGTATAATTGGACAACCGGGTCAAGCAAACTACGCAAGCGCAAATACATTCCTGGACGCCTTCGCGCAGTATCGGAATGGATTAGGGCTTGCTGCCTCTGTTGTGGATATCGGGGCTGTAGAAGAAATTGGCTTCATTTCATCACAACAAGGGCTGATGAACAAGATGAAGTCCAGTGGTTTCAAGGGGGTTACTGAACAAGAACTTCTTGATGCGATGGCACTTTCCACGGCACCTAGGAACAATCCATCGAATGGCTCTCGTTTTGTCGATAGCAATACGTTTGTCCTCGGCCTCGGCTCGACAATCCCGCTCAGCAGTTCCACCAATCGAGCTGTGTGGAGGAAGGACCGCCGTATGGCTGCATATCATAACACCTCGAGCGGCAGTGCAGATGCCGCCACGTCTAACGAAACTCTGAAGACGTTCCTTACCAGTGTTAAGGCCGACCCCTCTCAACTCAAAGCAGCGGAGTCTTCCAAAACACTTGCCCTTGAAATCGGAAAGAAGTTATTCGATCTGCTACTCAAACCACAGGAGGACTTAAACACGTCCTTATCATTGGTGGATCTGGGGTTGGATTCGCTAGTAGCACTTGAGCTGCGCGCCTGGTGGAAACAGGTTTTCTCCTTTGATATTAGTGTGCTAGAGATGCTAGGCATGGGCTCACTTGACGCGCTGGGGCAGCATGCAACAGAAGGCTTAGTGAGGGTTTTGGCGGAAAACGGTGATCAGAAGGGTTCTGAATAAGGTCGGGGGTCTCCTGAAAAGTGAATCGAGGCGGTATAACTGGAATTATACGATAGGAGGCTCTCTCGGGTGGGTATTGTGGTATTATGCTTGGACTGTTAAGGTTGCTTTTATTTTCGGCTCTATTAGCGTATTTAGTTTTTCTTTCAGTTACTTAGATTTACGATATTACCTATATCCAACATTTATACACGAGCATCATATTTCAACCATCTTACCAAGAGATTTGTGAGCTACTCGTCGATATATACCAATTTACTATTATTAGGCAGCTATTCTACGAAGGTCAAGACTGAGAGCTTTGCACATCTTTCGCGGCCCTTGCCCCAACAATCAATCGGTACTATATCCATCAGCCTCAAACTAAGCCTCAGCCCTAATAGTGGCCTCTCCGCTAAAATCTAGTGGTTGACCGCTATAACCCAGGGCACTCAGCCACTGAGACAAAGCTTCTCACAGTGCACAAAGGTCTCAGTTTACACGGTTTTAACCCTTGATCAAATCCAATGTGCGAAACTTTTCGCCTTGACCTTCGTACATAACACAGCTGTAGGCCGCGCTGCAAAATCTCTTTATATTTCTCATAAAACGTCATATACTAAGAAGTGGGAAGTTCACACGAAGAGTCCCAGTTGACCCCCTATTAAGGATAGGTAAAAATTGATAGTAAAGAACCCCGTAAAAGCTTCTCCCCTATTAATAGCACATAGGGTTACCCCAGACCCCGTAAAGTGGTATCCAATTATAAATAAGGGGTACACTTCCAAGTTTCCTAATACTAATGCGTCGCAAAATATTACTACATCCGTGTGGTTGCCAATACCACCCAAGAGAGATGATATATATTGATCAGCATATCATGTTACAACCCTAGACGCTGGTTTAAAGTAGAAATGTTACCCTTGAAGATATGCTTCGACTTCTATTGGCTTTAATGAGATCGAGACGCACGTGGCAGTATAAGAGATTCGAGCGGGATAAGAAGCCGCTTTCACAAGAAATATGCACCACCAGACTCGACCCGATATTATGGACCGCAAATCTTGGCTCGGCCGAGTACATCGTGCCATCCATCCTAGTTTCAACTTCGGCCCCGGCCCGTGCGGATCTTGTAGGATCAAGAAGGTGCTCGGCATCAATATATATCATCGGTAACGCAATGAGTAGTTGGGGGTCATCGCGGTACTTGCAGTCTGTATGCGCCACAATTGGCCCCTGAATCCGATCTTAATTGCCTCAAGGTAGCTTAGCTCCAGATAGAGAGGTCCAGGCAGCAAGGAAACTAACTAAGTAACTATCGGCTACGGTAAAAGAAGGATTTAGGTCTTACATATGTACCCAGGTAGCACCTACATATTTGATGATCCAATCCTTCGGGCCGAGAGTCCTATTCGGGGTGTAGAGCCGCTCGTCTGTCGAACGTCGTTGCATTAAAGTATGAGCGATGCGAGGTGTGTTATATCATGTATAAATCTTGCCCTCGTTTGAAGACGTAATACGCAATATATGCTGCGTTGGACTTATCTGACAGGATAAGATACTACCCACCAGATCTAGGTACCTATTTAAGAGATGCTCTTTTGTTCATTATCCCAATAACTGAGGAGCGATGTTTCAATGGGGTAATTGACATTGTAGCATAATAGCTAGTTAGGTAGGTATTGATATATTGTCAGCGCCTTATACCTAATAGGACCGACGGATCGTTTAGTCGGGGCTTACGATCTAGCTCACCGAGTCCTTCGTAAAAATAGACTAGTCTAGGCCAAACCACCGTTGGGTATCATCGTGGGTTTAACAGGCTGGCAAATACGCTGAGTCCTACAGGAAACATAATATCTCAAGAATCATGGCCAATAAGCACCCTAAATTGCCGAGAAAGACAAGGAAAAGGATTGCTTATACATATGACACAGCCGCCCAGCATGTGCCATAGATATAGCCAAGCTCCGTGATACTATATGTGATCACTGTTCAATGAATAAATATCCGATTTGATGTAAGCTACAGTACGCCGTACAGTATCCCCATAGATCCATAGTCTCTTGGCATCCCAGTATCCCATCCTATCGGTGCGAATTAGGTTCTGCGCCTCCATCTTACATCGGGTGAACAGGCCAAGCCAGGTAGGTATCGTGCAGTTCATCCGGGACCCGCGTATGTAGTGGATTGTTGCAATCTGGCGGGTCATCGTAGGGCTTCTGTCCTCCAGCTCGAAACGTGGTCGTACTGTTCTCCATAAGCCTGCGCAGATAACCCGCTAGCAGGGGTTTCACCCAGGTTCTCTCGTCAGCTTCGAATGGGCGGGACCTTGGGGGCCGTGGAAGCGCTAGGAGCAAGCAGGTGATTGCGTAACATTCGAGGATTTTAGTGGAATGACTAGCAGGCATGTCGAATCACGTACGAGCTTGAGCTGCGCCAAATTGAGATAGAACAAGCGGAATACCAAGACATGGTATTTGCCTTACGGCAATGCCCACTCAAGCTTGTTAAACGGGTCGGGAGATCTAGCTATAGGAGCATTAAGGTCGCCTGTTTTGGACCCCAAATCCTCTTGATTACCTAGCTACTAACTAGGTTCTGGATTTTGAATGCGAAGGGTTTATTGAAATGAGCGGCGTCTGCCTTACGTTGACATACAAGGTCATGGGAGACTGTTCCATCGAGTATGTCTTCAGAAAAGCGTGTTCGGACGTATGAGGAGGTAATATCTTGAAATCCCCTAGCAATTTCTAGTCGAAGAGATCTAATTCTAATTAGATGTCGAGGGAGACAAACGGGAAGGATTACGCAGGTGAGCGGGGATCACCCCAGCTACGTTAGGCGTGAATGATAGCTAATCATCGTGCTGGCAGTATGTGATCAATGCCGAATTAAGAAGATACGATGCGGGAGAGAGAAGCCCTTCTGCTCAAACTGCACACGCCTTGGGCACAAATGTGAATGGTCTGGGAATGGCAAGAAGGGTAACCAAACAGCTCTACTGTAAGAACCTATTGGACTAAACGAACTCCTAAGTACCTCCGCAGTTAACATATGATAGAAGCCATACCATCGAAGGTTTGAGTAGACGCCTTGAAAGTCTAGAGGTGAGTTAATTGCCATCGCTCCAAGGCTCTGTTTCTACGTAAGCTCATTACCTTAAACAGGATGCACTGGCAGAGACGCAGAACACTGTGAAGCGGCTTGCGTCCGGCGCTTCCATTCTTACAGAGGCCCCTGTAGCGCTGCAGCCCAGTGACACTTGGCCTACACCGGAGGACACCAGTACTACGGCTTACGAAGCACCCATTTTCAAGAGGCCTCTTGGTCACTTCCTCAGGTGTCCAAATTTTGAAACCACGGAGACATATTTCGACCCTACGTCGCTTGAGTCACTCTTGTACAATATAAGAGATTCCATCCTCGAACCCCTCGTCAACGAGAACCAGAATGTGAGAGAAAACGCCCTGCTTGCGCAGCAAAAATTCGATCTCTTAGTGGTACGGGAAGAAAAGACTGTTCGAAATGGGATTCTTCCTACAGCGCCTCCTATTTCCATCTTGAAGGCTATGATTGAGCCATATTTCGCAGATATTAATCCTCACTTCCCCATCTGGACTAAAAAATCATTCATGCGAATTGCCACGGCCCTACAAGAAACAGATTCCTCCGACCAGGACCTAGGACGGATTGTATGTTCTAACAACCTAATACTCATAAACTTAGCGGCGAACTTATTGCATCCTCCTCATCCGGATAAATCGAACAGATCCAAGTCGGCGCGTAGTACTTCTTCCATCGACCTCGATCTTACGAAGGGTTTCCTCGCGAATGCAAAAAGGGCAATTGAGCATGCGGAACTTCTACTCTCACCTCGACTCATCAACGTCCAGGCTCTCTTATCTTTAGTATGTCCATCATTAAATGCACACGCTTTTAGGATAATCATTAATATACCATGAATAGTGTGTAGTAGCACAAGAACACATGTCGCCAGTCATTTTTAAGAGGTTATTTAATATGGCTGCGCAGTGCGCGAAGTCTATCGGCCTTCACGACTGGGAAAGAAGCGTACGAGAGCAAGATGACACTCGAGAAAGACAATGCGTATCATACTGTTTATATGTTCTCGACAAAACGGTCTGCTGGACTATCGGCCCGTCCACTTCCATTCCATTATCTGACGTCTATATTGATAATAGTTCGAAGTCATTCGACGATATGACTATGAATGACCTAGTTGCTAAAGCAAAGTTAGCCGAAATCCAAGAAGAAGTCTATTTAGAGATATATGCATGTCGAGCTCCAGCAAGGACCGAGGACCAAGTCCGATTGATGATATCCAGATTTAATCAGAAACTACGAGATTGGCTGATCGAGTCAGGTATGGACCAAGAAGATCTGGACAATACCGCTTCTCTGGAGTCTACATCGAAGATTGAACTGTCTATCGGATTTACTTGTACCCAGTTATTATATATGTGGCCCTTTAGGGAACACCCAGATATCATATCGAAGTGTATAGAAGTTAGTAGGAGATGTATGAAGCTCTTACTTCACTTATGGTGTTCCTCGGCGGAGCTAGGGCACCGAGGGATACTTCCGCGGTTAGCATTTCTGACTCCGACTTGACCTCTACCTCCTTTCTCTATCTTCTGCCCGACGAGACTAATTTTATTAAAACAGCATCCTCGCGTCTCACCCACCTCTGTACCTATACGAGATTTATGCCCACGTTCTCGCTATAGGTGAAGAACAGGATTCGTTAGACGTTGAATTGCTTCAATCATTTGTCGAAATGGTTGAAAGCATAACCGATCTACAAGAAGAGAATTCGTACAACAGGCGATTATGCGAGGCATCTTCCATCCTCATGGACGTGGTAGCTGCAAGAAACATCCAACGTAAAAGGCGAAAAACTCATCATCATTCGTCACAGTCGGTATTACTCTCGTCTTCAACGTCACCAAGGCGTACACGTCGCGCGTCTCCTTTCACCCCATCTTCGGACGTGCAAGCCCATTACAATGAGAACAACACATCTCCCCAAATTCGAAATAGCCAAGGTACTTCGAGCGTTGGAAGTTCAAACTTCGACCCACTGTTGTCCCCAACCGATTCAGGAGGTTGTGCAGGTGACCAACTGGCCACATTGATAGGATCATTGGGAAAAGGTCCATTCGAAACCTTCGACCTTCTTGGATATAGTGATCCTCAGATATCGAGGGGCGAAAGTCTCGTTGAGAAGGAGATTTGGTGGGATTGAAAAAGATTTGACCTAAATTATCCTTGTTCGTTAAAATAAGTAAAGGACGCTTGTGCATAGGAGTGTGTTAGAACGTTTTCTAGACGCAAAAGCTCTATAAACCAAACTTCATTTGAAGTGAGATGGTATGTATGGTAGGCGCTGGAAGGTATTCCTCGGGTATATGGAAGGAACCGGGCAATAAGGGGGCTTCTTTATATAGCCCCTAAAGTTAGGTCATGAGAATCAGACCTTCATCCTCTTCCTTCTTCTACACCCTCCTTCTTTCTTGGGCGCATGAGTTCTAGTATGAACCCCATACCATCGTTGCAAGGATCTGGCGATCCCCTGAAATATACATCGTCGACGAAAATTTCGATCACTAGGCCAATCCTCGACTTCTCGAATTTCTGTCCCCAAGAATCTTGAAGTTGCGCGCCATCAACTAACGACTCAAGTGTGGATGTAACCTTATCCATCTGGGTTAAATATTCTTGCGGATATGCATCCCACAGCTCTTTAGGTAATAGGTTTGTCCGTACGGATCCAGGACAAATTGCGTATGTTCTTATGCCATCTTCATCATAGAACAAGGGGGCAACTGAGCGCATGAAATTCAATATGCCTGCCTTGGCTGCGGCGTATAAAGGCGTGATTGCTTGGGGGTACTAATGTGTATGAGGCGGATGTAATGGTATAACTATTTTATGAAGGAGAGTACTCACTATGCCAGCGATGCTTGATGTCAGAATGAGAACACAATCCTTGGCTCCATTCGCATTAGCCCTGAAGTAGTGCTGCGCAAGGTAACTCGTCTTGATCACTCCTTTCAGATTGATATCAATACTAGACACATCTGGCTCCGGTGGTGGTAGCGATGAGAACTCATGTCTTTCGAAAAACTTCCCCTTCTCCATGATACCGGCATTCGCAAAAACAAAATCGAGTCGACCCTCGGTCTTGAAGACGACATCGAAAGAAGACGATAGGGATTCCCACGAGGCAACATCGACTTTATGAAAAATACAATTACTTAGGCTAACTTCATTCAAGTCGAAAATGTGTACCCGCCAACCCTTCTGGGAAAAGACTTCGGCCACTGCTAGCCCTAGTCCTGATGCACCGCCGGTGATGATGGCTACTTTCGAGTTCGACATTATACTTAGGTGTAGATAGGAAGCGTCAAGATTGGGTTGATAAATAATAGGGGTAACTAGAGATAAGTTTTTATAATATTATATATTATAATTCATGAGCTTCCACCACTGCCTCCATCCCCAAGATCATGCCAGGGGGATTCCCCGCACCGGCACTTTTCAATGCTTCAAATGCCTACAGTGCCGTCCTTTTTCCATATATTAGTCTTGTCGGAATACTTAAATACCTAAACATCATCGTCAAATATTCTGACAAGGCAACCTGATACGGAGCTATATAGCGTTATATACTTAGTTTATGTATATATGCCGTGAATCATACCCGAGTTTAACGAGGGTAATTGAACGGGAAAAGCTTTGGTGTGTTTTTTTTCTCCATGGTCCTTATCAAAAATCTCCTATCGCGGTAATCCCGTATCTCCGGCGCTAAAAAGTGTGTAAACCCCGTTATCTCCAGAGAGGCCGATATATCCACGACGATTGATTGGGTGCATCTTCTCGCGGGTGGGTCCATCTCAAAGCTTTTAACCAATCAGATCAACAGATCTCAACTTTCGAGGTGGTCCGTTCGCGAGAAGGTGCGTTTCGACAAGATTCAGTTTTTCGAAAACGAAAAGCTTGTCAAAAGCTGGTTCTCGCGCACGGACCAGTTGGGTGGCAGCGACGAATTGATTACCTAAGATGCTTATGTAATTGATTTAGCACACGTAAAAAGAACCCCTAAGCTGGGTGACTAAGCAGCCCCCGAAAGGGTGGCTAAGGCGTTAGAAAGGGGGCTACGGGTGGCCATGGGTGGCTGAACAGGTGGTTCAACGGGAGATTAGACGGGGGTTCATCAGGGGGTGGTTAGGTAAACGGGTGGCTAGACCAGGGGTTGAACGGGTGGCTTCACGGGAGGCTCAAGGGGTGGATTGACGGGTGGCTAATCGGGTGTTTAGATCGGGGGAGGCTACGGTGGTTAGACCGGTGGTTAGACCGGGGGTTTAACGGGGGTTCAACGGAACGGGTGGTTAGACCGGTGGCTAAACGGGTGTGTGGTTCAACGGGTGGCTAAAGGGGAGGCTCAACGGGTGGCTTAGGGGTTCGATAAGGGGTGGCTTACGGGGTGGTTACGGGTGGTTCAACGGGCGGTTAGACGGGTGGCAGCACGGGTGGCTAAAGGAGAGGCGTAAAGGGAAGGCTTAAAGGGTGGTTGGCCGGGGGGTGGTTCAACGGGTGGCAGAACGGGAGGCCCGGCGGGTGGCTTAAGGGTTCGATAAGGGGTGGCTTAGGGGTTCGATAAGGGGTGGCTTACGGGGTTGTTACGGATGGCAGCACGGGTGGCTAAAGGGGAGGTTCAAAGGGTGGCTAAACGGGTGCGCGAACCGTGGTGGTGAGTGGTTTTTCGTCGCATGGTAAAAGAAATAAAAGTGGGAGATCGGGGAATCGAACCATCGACCTCCGGTTAAACTCGGGATATTGTGCCACCCGAACGGGTGGCCTCGCGTTGTACGGGTACAGCTTTGGTGTGTTTTTTTTTCTCCATGGTCCTTATCAAAAATCTCCTATCGCGGTAATCCCGGATCTCCGGCGCTAAAAAGTGTGTAAACCCCGTTATCTCCAGAGAGGCCGTTATGTCCACAACGATTGATTGGGTGCATCCTCTCGTGGGTAGGGCCTTTCAACCAATCAAACAACATATCCTAGCTTTCGAGGTGGCCCGTTCGCGAGAAGGTGGTTTTCGACAAGATTCAGTTTTTCAGAAACGAAAAGCTTGTCAAAAGCTGGCTCTCGCGCACGGACCAGATGGGTGGGAAAGCAGACGAATTGATTACCTAAGATGCTCGCGCACGGACCAGTTGGGTGGCAGCGACGGAACGATTACCTAAGATGCTTATGTAATTGACTTAGCACACGTAAAAAAGACCCTTAAGCTGGGTGACTAAGCAACCCCTGAGAGGGTGGCTAAGGCGTTAGAAAGGTGGCTACGGGTGGCTACGGTGGTTCAAGGAGTGGTTTATCGGGGGTGGTACAACGGGGGTGGTACAACGGGGGTGGTTAGGTAGACGGGTGGCTAGACCGGGGGTTGAACGGGTGGCTTAACAGGTCAACGGGAGGCTGAACGGGTGTTTAGATCGGGGGAGGCTACGGGGGTTAGACGGGTGGTTAGACGGGTGGCTGCACGGGTGGCTTAATAGGGGTTCGACGGGGTGTTCGACGGGTGGCTAAAGGGGAGGCTCAACGGGTGGTTGGCCGGGGGGTGGTTCAACGGGTGGCAGAACTGGAGGCCCGGCGGGTGGCTTAAGGGTTCGATAAGGGGTGGCTTACGGGGTGTTTTAGATTGGGGGAGGCTACGGGTGGTTCAACAGGTGGTTAGACGGGTGGCCACGGGTGGCTACGGGGGCTGGCCGGGGGTTAGACCGGTGGTTTGAAGGGTGGTAAAACGGGAGGTCCGGCGGGTGGCTTAGGGGTTCGATAAGGGGTGGCTTACGGGGTGGTTACGGGTGATTCAACGGTCGGTTAAACAGATGGCAGCACAAATGGTTAAAGGAAAGGCGTAAAGGGGAGGCTTAAAGGGTGGCTAAACGGGTGCGCGAACCGTGGTGGTGCGTGGTTTCGTCGCATGGCAAAAGAAATAAAACTGGGAGATCGAGGAATCGAACCATCGACCTCCGGCTAAACTCGGGATATTGTGCCACCCGAACGGGTGGCCTCGCGTATTATATATTATGGACATTCAAAGCTTAATCATTACGTGTGTTAAAATTGGTTATTATTTTTAAAAATTAAAACTTTTTTAATTATTTAAGGAATTTTATTTAATACATTATAAGTGGGGTAATAACTTTTTTAAAGTAATTAATGCACTCGTGATTTATTTTTAAAATTTTTAATTATTTATTTATTTATACATTTTCTTAATATTACGAAACCGTGTTAATTATTTTAAAAATTTTTTAATTTTATTAATTTTAAGAATTTTTTATATTTTATAAAATTTAATAATTTCGTGAAATTATTTATTAAATTATCGTTTATATTTACGTATTTAATTTTAATATTATTATTTTTTATTTTTTAATAAATATAATAATAATTTTTATAAATATAATGTTTATTTTTATTAATAACCGTATTTTTAATTTATATTTTCGTAATATTATTATTAAATAATAAAATCATTAAATTTATTAATATTTATTATAATTTTATTAAAAAGTTTTTAATTTATACGGTATTTACCGTTTCCGTTATTAAAATTATATATTCGGTTTTATTAAAACTTTATATTATTATTATTTATAATTTAAATAATTATAAAACCGGTGCGTTAATTATATAAAATACGATTTTTATAATAAATTTTATAATAATTAAATTTATTATATAATTAATATTAACGACGTTATATAACTTTAAGTTATTATATTTTATATAATTATAATTATTTATAAGTTTTTTATAATAAATAACTTTTTATAATTTACTTTTTAAATATTTTAATACGTATTTAATATTTATTAAATAATTTTTAATAAAATTATTTATAAATTTAAACCATATAAATATAATAAAATTAATGTTAAATTTTAATAAATAAATTATAAAATTCGTTTTACTTATTAATAACATATATTAAAACACGTCGTAAAAATTAATATAATTATTTTTATTTTTAAAATATAAAAAATCTTTAATATAAATTTCACAAAGAAATTTCACATTTTTTTCGTTATTAAATTTAATTTTAACGAATGTTTTAATAATATATTATTTTTAATTTAATTTAATATTTCCCGTTTATAAGTAAATGGGCAATTAAGAATTTTAAAAGTAAATCACGAATGCATTAATTACTTTAAGAAAATTATTATTTTATTTATAATGTATTAAATAAAATTCCTTAAGTAATTAAAAAAGCTTTAATTTTTAAAAATAATAATTATTTTAACACATGTAATAATTAAGCTTTAAATATCCACATAATAATATTTCTTTATTAATAATTTCATTTATATTACCATTAATAAATTATTTTTATAATATTTAAAACCATTTAAATTAAATAAAACCATTAGATTTTAAAGATTTAAAAACGGGTAACCTTAATATAACCGTTAAAAAAAAACGTAAAAAATAATAATTAATGGGTTATAAAAATTTATTAATAATTAAAAAAAATTAAATAATTATTTAATAATTAAAAATATATAATTATATATTATGGTTAAAAAGTTACGAATAATTATTACCAAGGTTAAATTTATTATTATTAAAATTTAATTAATATTATTAATATTATTAACACCATTATTATTAACCTTTAAATCCTTTTATATTTTATTAAAAATAATTAAATTATTAAAATTAATTAATAAAATATAAAAAAATAATTATATATTAAAAATAAAATTATAATTTAACGTTTTATATAATATAATAATAATTTAACTTAACGAATATAAAAATTAATGCAAGGAATGTAAAAGGATTAATTTATAATAAAATAAAGTATTAATTAATAATAAAGATAATAAAAATTATAAATTAATTAATACCTTTGGTAATAAAGTTAAAAATAAGGTTAAATTTTATAAAAAAAATTTTTATAAAATTATTAAGCATTAAAACGGGATTAATTTTAATAATTTAAATATTTTTAATAATAAAAACGATTTATTATTAAGTTTATTATTATTATTATTAAATTTAAATGGTTTAAAAAATGTATATTATTCGAATAAATTCTTTAATTCCGATAATAATATAAATCGTAACGTTAAAAAAAAGTTAAATAAACGTAAAGTTAATAAAAATTTATATAAAGCTTGTAAAGTTATATATAAGCTTAATTAAAAGCATTTTAATTTTTCGATTAATAAAAAAAACCACTTTAAAAATTAAAGTAATTAATAAGTATATTAAAAAACCTTTATATTAACCTTAAAGGAAATTAATTATAAAAAGTACATAAAATTTATTAAACTTAATAAGCTTCGTATAATTAAAATATTAATGTATATTTATTACCGAGTATTATTAAATTTTATTTTTAAAATATAAAAGGGAATAAAAATGTTTAAAATATTCCGATAAACTTATAATTCCATTGGCAAGGTTCATTAAAAAAACCTATAAAATAATTTTATTAAAAAAAATATAATAATAAAAATTTTATTAAATATTTTTTAAAATAATAACTTGTTATTAAAGTTATTAAAAATATAAAAATAAAGTTTAAAAATAAATAACTTATTATTATGTTTTATAATAATTACGAGGAAAAAATAAAAAATTAAATTTAATTATTTTATAAGTTTTTTTATAATAAATATTATATAATTATTAACGTTATCGAAGATTTTATAAACGAATTTTAAAAAAAGATTAATAATAATAACATTAATAATAACGGAAAAAATAATAACATTAATAACGGTTATAATAATAATTATTAAAAAAATATTATTAATAATATTTAAAAAAAAAATTAAGTTATTAAAAAGCTTAAACATTTATTAAAGAAATAAAATTAAAATAATAAAAAAGGTTTTTTTTATTTTAAATGTAACGAATACGATTATATTAAACGTAATTACTTAAAGTTTAAAGGTTAATAATTAAATTAATAAATTAATATAAATAAAAATAATAAATAAATTAACGTATTATAAGGTTAACGCCGTTTTAATTATACCTTTTAACCTTCGCAAGGATTTTTTTAATATGTTATTAAAAGTGATGGATTTTACATTACGAACGTTAATAAAAAAAACTTAAACTCATTATTTAAAAATTATAATTAAATTAAACATTTATAAAATTTAATTTATATGCCGTTAACTTTGCGACTTATTTAAAAAAACGTAACGATAATAAATAAATCGTTTAATAAATTAACGTTATAAAATGTTAATTTTTATAACCTTAATAAATAACGGAACGAATTATTATATAATATAAACGTAAACGTCCATATAATTAATAACGAAATTAATTTCAAATTTAATACGATGGTAAATATTCGCGGCAAAGGTTATAAAATTAATATTAACGGTGGCTTTATATACGTTATAAAAGTTAAAATAAATTTATTTTTTTTTCAAAAAATTAATAAAAAGTTTAAAACCTTGAAATTATAATATATATTATATATAAAAAACTTTTCGTTTAAAATCTTTTCGGGTAAATTATATTATTAAATAAATGGTTAATTAAATTATAATTTAATTTATAACTTTAATAAAATAACTTTAATAACTTTTAACGTTAAAAAATAAAGGTTTTTCTTTTAATAATACGGTAAAAAAAAACTAAAAATCGTTTATTTTTTTAAATAATAAAAGCGTAAATTAAGGTTAATAAAAAATAAAATTAAAAGCATAATAATAATTTTAATAATTAAAAAGCTTAGTAAATTATTTAACGATGTTAAAAGTAAATTAATACTTTAATATTATTATTTTTATTATTTTAACGTAAAATAATTAAAATAAATTATTAAATGTATAATAAATATAAACTTAAAAATATCCGACATTTTATTTTTACTTTATTTCGCGTATAATTAAATAAAAATCACGAAAACCTCATTAAAAGATTTTTAAAAATGTGTTAAATATATTAATGAAATTATTTAATGTGATTTAAATGAATTAAAACTTGTATTAATTAATAATAATTAATACTTTACATTAATTATTAAAAATTACAATGAATATAAATAATTTACCTTTTATAAAATAAAAAATAAAACGTCGTAAATGTTTATAATATACATTATAATGGTATTTAAAAAGTTATTAACTTTATCCACATTTAACGATAACTTTTATAAACAAATAATTACATTAAAATTAAATAATAATAAAAAATTCAAAATAAATAAAATTTAAGATAAATATAATAATATAAGTATCGAATTTATCATTTTTATTACATATAATTAATATTAAAACGATAAAATTAAATGTGGGATTTAAGTTTTATAAAATTTATTTAAAGTTATAATTTTAATAATAAAAATCTTAATTTATTTTTAAAATTATATTATAAAAACATTAATTTATATAATTAATAAAACAAGGATAACGGTGGTTAAAAATATTACATTTTATAAAAATTATTAAAATAATTTAAACTTTAAAAAAAATTATAAGTTTAATAATTCGTATTTATAAATTATAAACACATAATATACCGCTTTCATTAATAAAAACCATTATATTAAAATTAAAAAATTTAAAACTTAAGGTGTAAAAGTTTTTTTTTTAAAATATAACGGGGAATATAATTTCATTATATAATTCTTTAAAAGTGGTCACTTTTTAAAAACCTTTTACGTTACATTTTATAAATACTTAAATAATAAAAATAATACTTTAAATTTTAAAAATATCGTTAAATCATTATTTTAATATATTCAACGATAATTCCATTATAAAAAACCATAAAAAAATGTTAACGTATAAAATAAAAACGATAATATAATGAATAAAAATATTATAAATAATAACGAACATCGCATCCATTTTAAACGCGATAAATTTAAGAAAAAAAAACCAAACTTATATAATTACAAAGCTTTTAATAAACATTGCAAAATTTACGTTATTTTAATATTATACATTTAAAAAAATAAAAATAACAAAGTTTTCGAAAATTTCATCGATTTTTATAATATAATATTAAATTTATTAAAAGAATTATTTAAAATAAAATAAAAATGTGCCTTCGAAAATAATAATTTCCTTAATAAATTTATAAACATAATTAAAAAATACCATTTATTTATTATTAATGTTAATAAACTTTCACTTAAAAATACCATGGTAAACTTTAAAAAGAAAAAATGGATCGAAGTTATTTTTTTAAAAATCAAAGAAAACCTCGAATGTGGAACCTTTAAATTCACCGATAACTTTAAAATTATTAATAGTTATTTTATTAACGTAAAATAAATATTTAAAAAAAAATTCTTATTAATAAAAACTTTAAATAAATTTAAGGTTTACATTTACGCGTGAAAATTTACGTAACGAAAAAACATTAATTATAATAAAACGTTAATTATAACCGCAAAAACAATATTATAATAAATATTAATAACTTTAATAACATTTAAAAAATAACACATTATTTAAATTAATTTCATTATCACGTACCTTAATAATAACTTTAAAAAACGTATTTTTATAAAGCTTTTTTTTATGTTATTCGAATACTTCGAAAAGTATTTTAAAGAAATCGTTAAATATAATTATATTATTAATAAAATTATTAAATTAATAAACTTATTATATAAATTAAAGCAATTAAATATAATTTAATAAAAAAAAGTTAAAAAACTTTTATAACAATTAAGTTTTAAACTTTTATACTTTAATAATATTATTTATTATAATAAAAAAATTAATATTATTATAACCTTATACGTGGATAATTTCTTATTATTTAATTTAAATTTAATAACTTTATAATAAATTACGAAAAATATTAAAAAAGATGTGTTTATTATTAAATTAAATAACGTAAATTAATTTTTAAATGTTAAAATAATATGATTTTCCTTAATAAAAGATATTAAATTAAACCAAAAATAATATATTATTAAAACATTCGTTAAGGTTAAATTTAATAATGGAAAAGGTGTGAAATTTCTTTATAAAATTTATATTAAGGATTTTTTATATTTTAAAAATAAAAATAATTATGTTAACTTTTATAACGTATTTTAATATATATCATTAATAAATAAAATAAACTTTATAATTTATTTATTAAAATTTAACATTAATTTTATTATATTTATATAATTTAAATTTATAAATAATTTTATCGAAAATTATTTAATAAGTATTAAACGCGTGTTAAAATACCTAAAAAACGAACCATAAAAAACCATCCATTATAAGAAATTTATAAATAATTATAATTACGTAAAATATAACAATTTAAAGTTACATGACATTATTAACGTTAATTACATGGTAAATCCGATTATTATAAAATTTATTATAAAAATTATATTTTACATAATTAATACATCGGTGTTATAATTATTTAAATTATAAGTAATAATAATATAAAACTTCGGTGAAATTAAATATATAACCTTAATAACGGGAATAATAAATGCCGTATAAATTAAAAACTTTTTAATAAAATTATAATAAATATTAATAAATTTAATAACCTTATTATTTAATAATAACACTACGAAAACGTAAATTAAAAATACGATTATTAATAAAAACAAACGTTATATTTATAAAAATTATCATTACATCCATTAAAAAATAAAAAATAATAACATTAAAATTAAATATATAAACATAAATAATAATTCGATAAACGATTTCATAAAACCATTAAATCCCGCGAAACATAAAAGATTTTTAAAATTAATAAAATTAAAAACCTTTTAAAATAATTAATATAATCTCGTAATATTAAGAAAACATATAAGTAAATAAGTAATTAAAAATTTTAAAAATAAATTATAAATATATTAACCATTTTAAAAAAGTTATTACTTTATTTATAATGTATTAAATAAAATTCTTTAAGCAATTAAAGAAGCTTTAATTTTTAAAAATAATAATTATTTTAATACACGTAACGATTAAACTTTAAATGTTCACACCGTTAAAAAAAATCGCATTATTTTAATATTTAAAAATTAATTTACGTTATTTAATTTAATAATAAATACATTTTTTTTAATATTTTTTATAATTTATTATAAGGTTATTAAATTTAAGCCGAATAATAAAAAATCGTTTATATATAAAATTATAATAACGTTAATTTTTTTATTATAATAAATAATATTATTAAAATATAAAGGTTTAAAATTTAATTATTATAAAAATCCTTTAATTTTCTTTTATTAAATTATATTTAATTATTTTAATTTATATAATAAATTTATTAATTTAATAATTTTATTAATTACGTAATTATATTTAACGATTTCTTTAAAATATTTTTTAAAATATTCGAATAATATAAAAAAAAACTTTATAAAAATGCGTTTTTTAAAATCACCGTTAAAATACGTAATAATAAAATCGATTTAAATAACGTATTATTTTTTAAATATTATTAAAGTTATTAATATTCGTTATAACGTTATTTTCGTAATCGTAATTAACATTTCGTTATAATTAATACTTTTTCATTACGTAAATTTTCACGCGTAAATATAAGCCTTAAATTTATTTAAAGTTTTTATTAATAAAAACTTTTTTTTAAATATTTATTTCGCATTAATAAAGAGCAACACTAAATCTGCAGTGCCTATTGGCTAAATCTGCAGTACACAGCCACTGTGGCGAAGGTCCGGGCTGAATCGGTACACGCGTCACCATACAAATCCCCATACAAACCTAAGTACCCTTTTCTCACCCCTGCCTGCCCTCCCCATCAGACATACGCGCCAATTCAATCAATTATCTCCGCGTCAATAAAATTTAAACAATTAAGAAAAGCTAATAATTACAACTGCTGTAAAAGAGCTATCTTTCGATTGACTTTGCATGTTTTGAATCCCTCTTTTACTCTGGTAAATTCAATTGAAAGCTGATCACTTGTCCACCCGACCGGGTGTCAACCCACACGCGCGGCCACAGCTAGCTGAGCCGCGGTCGCATGTGTAAAACACCCCAGTTTCGAAGCTTAAGAACATGACGTAAACTGGTCCTCATGGGAGCTGACCTAGTCCATTGAAAAGCCCTTTGGATACTATTGTATAATATCAGCTTTATATGAATCGAAATAATATATCGCGTACGATGCGGCTGCTTCAAGTTGTGGTTGAAATGAGGTCAAATTGGTGTTCCTGGCCGTGGCGCTAGTCGCTAGTGGCTAAAAGAGATACCTTTATTTGTATGGGGGATTGTATGGCGAAACTTGTACCGATTGAGCTCGGACCTTCGCTGTGGCAGTGTACTGCAGATTTAGCCAATCAATACTGCAGATTTAGTGTTGCTCTTAATAAAATGATTATTAATAGTTTTAAAGTTATTAATAAATTTAAAAGTTTTATATTCGAAGTTTTCTTTAATTTTTAAAAAAATAACCTCGATTTTTTTTTTTTTTTTAAAGTTCGTTATAATATTTTTAAATAAAAATTCATTAACATTAACGGTAAATAAATGGTATTTTTCAATTATATTCATAAATTTATTAAAAAAATCATTATTTTCGAAAACACATTTTCATTTTATTTCGAATAATTCTTTTAATAAATTTAACATTATATCGTAAAAATTAACGAAATTTTTAAAAACTTCGTTATTTTTATTTTTTTAAATGCATAATATTAAAATAATATAAATCTTATAATGTTTATTAAAAACTTCGTAATTATATAAATTTAATTTTTTTTTTAAGTTTATTACGTTTAAAGCGGATGTAATATTTATTATTATTTATAATATTTTCATCCATTATATTATCGTTTTTATTTTATACGTTAACGTTTTTTCATGATTTTTTATAATAAAATTATCGTTAAATATATTAAAATAATAATTTAATAACATTTTTAAAATTTAAAATATCATTTTTATCATTTAAATATTTATAAAATATAACGTAAAAGGTTTTTAAAAAACGATTACTTTTAAAAAATTACATAATAAAATTATATTCCCCATTATATTTTAAAAAAAAAACCTTTATATTTTAAACTTTAAATTTTTTAATTTTAATATAATAATTTTCATTAATAAAAGCGGTATATCATGTATTTATAATTCGTAAATATAAATTATTAAACTTATAATTTTTTTTAAAATTTAAATTATTTTAATAATTTTTATAAGGTATAATATCTTTAATTACCATTATTTTTATTTTATTAATTACGTAAATTAACGTTTTTATAATATAATTTTAAAAATAAATTAAAATTTTCATCGTTAAAGTTATAACTTTAAATAAATTTTATAAAACTTAAATCTTACATTTAATTTTACCGTTTTAATATTAATTATATACGGTAAAAGTAATAAATTTAATACTTATATTATTACATTTATTTTAAATTTTATTTATTTTAAATTTTTTACCACCATTTAATTTTAACGTAATTATTTATTTATAAAAACCATCGTTAAATATAAATAAAATTAATAACCTTTTAAATATTATTATAATATATATTATAAACGTTTATAACGTTTTATTTTTTATTTTATAAAAAATAAATTATTTATATTTATTATAATTTTTAATAATTAATATAAAATATCGATTACCATTAATTAATATAAATTTTAATTCACTTAAATTATATTAAATAATTTCATTAATATATTTAACACATTTTTAAAAATCTTTTAATAAAATTTTTATAATTTTTATTTAATTACATATAAAATAAAATAAAAATAAAATATTAAATATTTTTAAATTTATATTTATTATACATTTAATAATCCATTTTAATTATTTTATATTAAAGTAATAAAAGCGGCGATATTAAAATATTAATTTACTTTTAACATCGTTAAATAATTTATTAAGTTTTTTAATTATTAAAGTTATTATTATACTTTTAATTTTACTTTTTATTAACTTTAATTTACATTTTTATTACTTAAAAAAACGAATAATTTTTAATTTTTTTTTACCATGTTATTAAAGGAAAAACCCTTGTTTTTTAACATTAAAAATTATTAAAATTATTTCGTTAAAATTATAAATTAAATTATAATTTAACCAACCATTTATTTAATAATATAATTTATTTAAAAAATTTTTAAGCGGGAAATTTTTCATATATAACATATATTATAATTTCAAGGTTTTAAGCTTTTTATTAATTTTTTAAAAAAAAAATAAATTTATTTTAATTTTCGTAACATATATAAAGCCACCATTAATATTAATTTTATAATTTTTACCATAAATATTTACCATTATATTAAACTTAAAATTAATTTTATTATTAATTATATAAACATTCGCACTTATATTATATAATAATTCGTTCCGTTATTTATTAAAATTATAAAAATTAACATTTTATAACGTTAATTTACCAAGCGATTTATTTATCATCGTTACGCTTTTTTAAATAAATCGTAAAATTAATAATATATAAATTAAATTTCGTAAATATTTAATTTAATTATAATTTTTAAATAATAAATTTAAATCTTTTTCGTTAACGTTCGTAATATAAAATCCATTACCTTTAATAATATATTAAAAGAATTTTTATAAAAATTAAAAAATATAATTAAAATAATATTAACTTTATAATACGTTAATTTATTTATTATTTTTATTCGTATTAATTTATTAATTTAATTATTAATTTTTAAACTTTAAATAATTACGTTTAATATAACCGTATTCGTTACATTTAAAATAAAAAAAACTTTTTTCATTATTTTAATTTTATTTCTTTAATAAATATTTAAGTTTTTTAATAATTTAATTTTTTTTTTAAATATTATTAATAATACTTTTTTAACGGTTATTATTATAACCATTATTAATATTATTATTTTTTCCGCCGTTATTAACGTTATTACCGTTAACTTTTTTTCGAAATTTATTTATAAAATCTTTAATAACATTAATAATCGTATAATATTTATTACGAAAAAGCTTATAAAATAATTAAACTTAATTTTTTATTTTTTCTTTATAATTATTATAAAATATAATAATAAATTACTTATTTTTAAGCTTTATTTTTATATTTTTAATAATTTTAATAATAAATTACCATTTTAAAAAATATTTAATAAGATTTTTACCATTATATTTTTTTTTAATAAAATCATTTTATAAATCTTTTTAATAAACTTTATTAATAAAATTATACGTTCGTTAAAACATTTTAAACATTTTTATTTTTTTTCGCATTTTAAAAATAAAATTTAATAATATTCGGCAATAAATATACATTAATATTTTAATTATATAAAACTCATTAAATTTAATAAACTTTATATGTTTTTCGTAATTAATTTCTTTTAAAATTAATATAAAAACTTTTTAATATATTTATTAATTATTTTAATCTTTAAAATGATTTTCTTTATTAATCGAAAAATTAAAATACTTTTAATTAAATTTACATACGATTTTATAAACCTTATATAAATTTTTATTAACCTTACGTTTATTTAATTTTTTTTTAACGTTACGGTTTATATTATTATTAAAATCGAAAAATCCATTTAAATAATATACGTTTTTTAAACCACTTAAATTTAATAATAATAATAATAAATTTAATAATAAATCGTTTTTATTATTAAAAATATTTAAATTATTAAGATTAATTTTATTTTAATGTTTATTAATACATCGAAAACTTTTTTTATAAAATTTAACCTCATTTTTAACTTCGTTATTAAAAGCATTAATTAATTTATAATTTTCATTATTTTTATTATTAATTAATATTTTATTTTATTATAAATTAATCTTTTTATATTTTTTACATTAACTTTTATATTCGTTAAATTAAACCATTATTACATTATATAAAACGTTAAATTATAATTTTATCTTTAATATATAATCATTTTTTTATATTTTATTAATTAATTTTAATAATTTAACCATTTTTAATAAAATGTAAAAAAATTCAAAAATTAATAATAATAATATCGATAATATCGATTAAATTTCAATAATAATAAATTTAACTTTAACGATAATTATTCGTAACTTTTTAACCGTAATATATAATTATATATTCTTAATTATTAAATAATTACTTAACTTTTTTTAATCGTTAATAAATTTTTACAACCCATTAATTATTATTTTTTACGCCTTTTTTTTAATAATTATATTAAAATTACCCGTTTTTAAATCCTTAAAATTTAATATTTTATTTAATTGTAATAACGCTTAGTTATTATTATTTTTAAAGTATATTAATGGAATTAATTAATTAATATTTTAACTATAAGGCTAATATATAAAAACCTTTTAAAGGAAATTACTTTATGATTTTTTTTTTCTTAACTTTTTATTTTAAATATTTTCGTTAATAAAATACGTGGTCTTATTATTACATAAACTTTATTTTAATTAAAAATTTATTTACCGTAATATAATATTTAAAATTATTTATTTATTTTATTTTTTTAATTTAAAGGTTTACCTTTGAAATTCCTTTTTTTTTTAAATACATAAATGTTTATATATTAATTTAATTCTTTTTAAGTTACGATACGTTTAAAACTTTATTTTTAATTTATATTTAATTTTTAAAAACTTTTATTTTCTTAAATAAAATTCCTTATATTAATGGTTATAAAGCTTTGCTTTTGCTTGCGATAAAATATCCTTTAATATTATTTATTTTATTATTAATTAACGATAATATTTAAATCGTTAAATAAAGGCTTTAATAAAAACATTAAGTCGTTTATTAATTAAGTTAATTAATTAAAATCCGCTTTTATTTTTTTAATTATATAATTTTAAGTTAATAAGTTTTTATTTACAATTAAAAAAGAATTTTTAACTTTAAAAAAAATATTAAAACCTTTAATAATTTAAAAAATTACTTAATTAATTATTTAATAATAAAATTAAAAACCTGCTTTTCTTTTTAAGAAAAAAAAAAAAAAAAAACTTTACTTATTAATAAATTTTTTAATTAAAACAAGTGTATTTTTTAATTAAATTTATAATAAAATTCCATTATCCCACCTTTAAAACTTAACATAATAAAAGTAAATTTATTCCAAGCCATATTATTTATTATTTTAAATAAATTAATAATATTAAAAAATTAATTATGAATTATTTTTTTTTCTTTTATTTTTTTTATTTTTTCTTTTCTTTTTATTCCTTCCGCTCCCCTTTGCGCCCTTTATTTTTTCACTTTAATTCATGCGTTATAAAATTTAATTATCTTTTTAATAAAATAAAATAATAAGCTTAAAGAATTAAATAACTTTCGGCATACCTTTAAAACATAATTAATAATTTTATTTTTATTTTCGTTAAAAATTTATATTAAGGATTTATGTCTTTTATTAAATGGATTAAATTTTACGTTCGAAAAATAAAAAATAAATACAAAAAATAAGTTTTAAATTAATTAATAAAAATTTTTTAAAAAATATATTTAATTTATATAACTTTATTTATTCGTTGAAAGTAAAGTTAAATTAATTTTTTAACTTTTCTTTATTAAAAATAACATTAATTAATATATTAAGGTTAAATAAATGTACGATTTATTAAAATTATTATATAATAATTTTAACGTTAAAGTTTAAATTAAAAATAATTTTTATAAACTTAATATGTAATTAAACGAATAATTCTTTAAATTTTACGCGTTTTTTATATCGTTAATAAATAAAAGGAAAATCCTGGTATTTAAATAAAAAAAAAATTAAATTATTAATTAACCGTTAATTTTTACATTTAAGTTTTTCATTATTATTTAAATAAGAAAATAAAGTTTATTAAGTTTAAAAACCTTTATTTAATGTTGGTTTAATAACATGTTAAAGCCGTTTAAAAGAAAATTAATTTAATAACCTTTTAACTTCGATTTAAAATTAAAGTTACTTTTAATGTTATAAAAATAATTTCCATTAATTTTAACATTCTTCGTTTAATTATAAAAATTATAATTTAAGCACGTATAAAAGAACCTTTTTAAGTTCTTTTAATTCTTTACCAGCGCAACGTTTTTATAACGTTTAATATAAACTTAATTTATTACTTTTATAAATAAAAAAACCATTTCTTTAATAATTACCCGGTGCGTAATATAAAAGCCGGAATTATAATTACCGTTTTAAAAAAAGAAATAACGGAATACAATAAAAACGACGTTAATTAAAAATTAAAAGAAAATAACGTTTAAATAAAGCTTTTAATTTAAGTTTTTTTTTATATATTTATTCGTTAATATTTATTTTTATTAATTTTAACTTTTTTAACCCCATAATAAAAGGATTATAATTTATAATTAATATATCGATTCACTTGCGAAATATAAACGTAATAATAATAATATAAACGTTAATAAATATTAGAATATAAACGTATATAATTATTAATTAATAAAACGTATATTTAATAATAAATATATAAAACCTTCCCACCATTTAATTTAATTAATCCATTATAATTAAAAGCTTTAACGGATAAATTATTAATTAAATTAACAAGGTAATTTATATTAATATTTAAATATAAAATAAAAGTTTTTATAACGTATTTATTTTTTTAATAAACTTAAAGGACCGCTCTTAATTTTAAATAATATTAAGGTTTAAATTTTTAATAAAACATAACATTATGTTAAATAACCAACGTTAATAATTAATTTTCCCCGAGTCGTTACTTTTTTACCATCGTTACGCTTTTAATATTACGTTAAAACTTTTTACTTTTCGAAAAAACGTGAATAAAATTATATAAAAAGATATAAAACGCCGTGATCGCCTTTAATTTCATGCCTTAAAGGAAAGGTAAACCATTATGGCGTTTATATACTTTATAATAAACCTTATAATTAAAATAAATTAATAATTTTCCGTTATTATTCCACCTTTTTTTTTTTAATTTCCCGTTAAACTCCCGGTGCATCCCGCACCACCACCCATTATAAACATTTATTTAATTTTAAGCTTAACGTTTATTAAAAAAATATCGCATTTTTAATAAAACTTTAATATAATTTACAAGTTATTAAACGCTTTTATTTTATTATATTAAAAACTTAATTTAACTTTTAAAAAAAAGTTATAATAAAAAAATAACCTTATTTAAAAGTAAATTATAAAAAGGTTCTCCTTTTATTTATATAATTTAACCGAAATATTTTTAAAAAAAAACAACGATTCGTTATCGTTTTATTAACCTTTTAATTATAAAATAAATTTAAAAAAAAGCGTTAACCCCATTAAGTTATATTTCCTTTATAATATAAGTACGAAACATTTATAAACCTTAAAAAAATATTTATTAAACCATTTACGTAAAAAGTAAATCGTACTTAATATAATTAAATATAAATCTTTTATTTTTTTTATAAAAAAGTTAAAAAATAACTTAAAGTTTTATATCGATTATTAAGAATTAAATACCCGCATTAAAAAAGATCGTTACTTTTTCCCTTTAATTAATAAAATATTAAAAAAGATCTTTAAAATTAAAATTTTTATAAAATTTAATATCCGTTAAGCTTTTTACCGTATTAAAATAAACCTTGCTTTAAAAGACTTTATTATTTTTTAAACCCGTTTTAAATCGTATAAATACCGCGTACTTTTTTTTAAATTAAATAATAAGCTTAATACGTTTTAAAGATATATTAATTAAACTTTTTTTTTATTTTTTAACGACTTTTACATAACGTATATAAATGATATTTTAATTTATTTAAAAAACCCATTCCTTTATAAACATTACGTACGATAAATGTTAAAACGTTTACATTCCATTAATTTACAAATTAATATTTAAAAAAGCAAGTTTTCGGTTATAAAAACCAAGTTTTTAAGGTTTATTATTTTTATTTCCAACGTGGCCGTTAATTAAAATAAAATTAAAACGGTTTAAAATTAAAAAACATTTTTTTAAATTCGAAAACTTTAATCGTTTTTAAGCTTTTATAATTTTTATTAATAATTTATATTAAAATATAATTAAATTATAAAACCCTTATATTTTTTTACCACCGCTTTATATTAAATTTAAATTAATAAGCACATTAAGGCATTTAAAACGTTAAAAATAACTTTAACCACCTTTTTAATTTTAAAATACTTTTATAAAAATCGAAAAATTAAATTAAAAATTAACGCTTTTAATAAAGTAATTTTCGAAGCTTTTTCACAATTAAACGAGCTAAGAAATTAACATTTAATAACTTTCTTTTTTAAGATAATAATCTTTTCGAAATATAATTATTTTATTTATAATAAAAAGCTCCTTGCCATCGTAATAATAATGAAACTTTAAAAACATATACTTATTTCGTTAAATAATAAATTCGATATATTTATAAACTATTAAACGTTATAATATTTTGCTATTAAAAAAACGTTAAATTCCCGTTAAATTAATTAAAATAAACACTTATTTTAATTTAATTATAAGTTATATTATCGCCCGAAAAAAGAAAATATAATAATTAACGTTTTATTTTAAAAAACGGTTAATTTAATCATTTAAAAAGCGATTAAAAAATATAATTAATTCGTTATTTTATTACTTTTTTTAATATTTTATAATAAAATAAATCCTTTATAACCTTTAATTAATAAGCTTTTAATAAACTTATTATTTTTAAATTTTTAATGCATTTTAATTGCGGTAGAAGTTTTCGAGGAAAAATTACTTTAAGGTATTAAGTTAATTAACGTTATTTTAACGGTTAATTAAAATGTTATTAAATTAAAAGCGCAGCGCAAATAAGTTAAAAAAGAAAAAAACAAGTACGTTTTATAAAATAAATTATTACTTTTAAAAAAAAAATTAATAATTTTAAATAATAAAAAGCTTTATATTAAATTATACGATAAGTTCCACCGTTTTTTAAATTAAACACATTTAAATCGAAATAAAATGCGTATAATAATATTAAAAAAGTATTTATAATTTAATATAAAAACGTTTATAAACCGTTATTACGTTTATTATAAATAATATTAAAAAAATTAAAACTTTAAAGTTAAATTAATAAACTTATTTTAACCATTCCCCGTTAACGAATAAATATAATAATATATTTCGATAAATTTTAAGTTTATACCTTTTAATCACGAAAAGTTCGATTCGATTTTAATAATCGTTAATTAATTAAATAAAAAACCTTTTTTATTATTTATATATAAAATTTATACCGTTACGTAATTTATAAATTTATATTATAAATACGTTTAATACATTTATAAAACCTTTAAAATAATTATATTTAATAAAAATCTTTAATTCGTAACCGTTTTTTTAAATAAATTAATTAAATTTACTAAGGTAAACCTTTATAAATCGATAATAAAACACTTGTAATTTAATAATTAAATAAAGATTTTTAATTAATTTATTTAAATGAAATTACGACTTTTCGTAAATTATTTTTAAAATAATTAATTAAAAATATTACTTTACTTAAATTTCGTATACGCCATTTAACCGCATTTAAACATAAGGTTTTCCCCCGTAAAAATGAAAATAAAATTCGTTTTAAGGATAATTTTTAATTAATAAACCCGCACTCGTAAATTTAAAACCTTTTAAAAAAAACTTAACCGCACCGTTATTTAATCGTTAATAAAACGCCGAACCTCCGTTATATAATAAGCTTATAAAAACCTTTTATTAACGTAAAATCATTAAAATAAATAAATTAATAAAAAAAAACGATTAATAAATTAAATAATAAATAATTAAATATATATCCGCAAAAATAATTAATAAATAAATTACTTTTATAATAATTTAAATTATTTAATAATAAATTTTTTTAAAATATTAACGAAATTTTATCGTAACGTTTTCGAAATTAATTTACCCTTAAATATAAAAATCCATTAAATTTTAAACGCGAATTAATTAATTAAAATTTTAAATAATTTAATTTTAAGGTAAATAATAAATTCCCCGCTTTTAATGGAAATTAATAAGAAATAAAAATACGAAATATTTAAAATATTAAATTTTAAATTTTTTAAAAAAAAACTTTAATATAAAATGAATTAAATAAATTATAACCTTAATTTAATATAATACCTTTTTAAAAACTTTTTTAACGCGTCGATTAAAGTAAAAAACTTTTATAATTTATATTTTAAAACCGTTAATCCTTTGGTTAAACTTTAATAATAAATTAAAACCGTTATAAAAAATAAAATATTAAAAATAATAAATAAAAACGATTTATTCACCGTAAGAAAAAAGGAAATTAAAGGAATAAATTATAAACGCATTAATAAATAATTTATTTTTTTTATAAACCGAATTTTTTTTTAAAAAAAAAGGTTATATAATAACGTTTAATTATTATTATTTTTAAAATATATTAATAAAATTAATTAATTAATGTTTTAACCGTAAAATTAATATATAAAAACCTTTTAAAAAAAACCATTTTATAATTTTTTTTTTTTTAATTTTTCATTTTAAATATTTTTATTAATAAAATACGTGGTCCCGTTATTACATAAGTTTTATTTTAATTAAAAACTTACTCGTTGTAACATTAATTTAAACGATTTTAAATATCGTAAAAATAATTTATTAATAATAATATAAATAAAATTATTAACGAAAAAATGTTATTATATAAACATTTAAAACTTAATCGTTACGTATATTAAAGTTAATTATTATTTTTAAAAATTAAAACTTTTTTAATTACTTAAGGAATTTTACTTAATATATTACAAATAAAGCAATAGCTTTCCCAAGGTGGTCAATGCACTCGTAACCTACCCCTGGGATTCCCAGTTACCCACCTGCCCACATATACCTATACATGAGGTCCCCGTTCCGGGAACACAAGACCCGAACTTTCCACACCCGCACGGACCACCTTGCAACGACCTGGGTTCGAATCCCATGCTTTGCAACCTTTTACTTATTTTTATATATCACCGCTCGTCCCGCCGCCCTCAACCCATCCCTCCAACCCTCCAGCCCTAGGTACTGGCGGCTGCGTGCCTTTGCTCGGCGCGCTGCGCGCGCCTCGCAAAGCCCCTCCGCCGCCAGTACAGGCACCCGTACAACCCCAGGATCCCCGGCCCTCCATCACCTTCAACCCCAGCCCTAGGGCCCAGGCGGCTGCGTGCCTTTGCTCGGCGCGCTGGCGCGCGCCTCGCAAAGCCCCTCCGCCGCCAGTACGGGGCACCCTCATCCCCGGCCCTTCGTCCCCGGCCCTTCAACCCCCTCATCCCCGGCCCTTCATCCCCGGCCCTTCAACCCCTTCAACCCCAGGCCCTTCAACCCCAGCCCTTCAACCCCATCCCTCTATCCTTTTAGTATGGGGCACCTGTATAACCCCCAGGATCACCCTCATCCCCCGGGCCTTTCAACCCTATCTCCAATCCCCAGCCCTGATCTCTTATCCCCAATCCCCAGCCCTGATCTCTTATCCCCAATCCCCAGCCCCGATTGCCAGTCCCCCCCCCCAAATCCCAGCCTTAATTTCTCATCCCAAATCCCTAGCAGCCCCGATCCCCAGCAACCCCAAATCCCCAGCAGCCCCGATCCCTACCTAATAGCCCCGATCCCTACCTAGCAGCCCCAATCCCAGCCCCGATCCCCAGCCCCAATCCCAAAGCCCGGTCTCCAACCTTTCCCCTTGATTACGTAATTCGCTTACATAAGCAAAACCTCCAAACCCCGGGCGGCACCTTAAGCCTTTTGGCCTTATATGGCCATTGCGCGCTTACGTAATCTTTTTTAAAAACTTTAAATAATTATAACTTTTACAACTTTTTAAATAATTAATTAAAAAAATTAAAAAAATTAAATTCGATTTATTTTAATTTTATTATTAATTTTAAACTTTATTTAATTTTATATAAGGTATATAATTTACCTTACATTTTCGATTTTTTTTTCGATTTTAAAAAATTACCGCATTAGGAAGGCCGATATCTCCAGAAATGCCTTATTCGCGGAGATAACGGAGTTAAATTTCTATGACACGAAAAAAATCACCCCGACACAATAACCCTCCTAAAGTTCGGGCATAATAAGGTAATTTGGTATAGTTACGCTTAGGAGTTTAAAGATGATATTGTCCACCCTATTAAGCGTTATGGTGATAGTAATTCAGTGATAGAATGTACAATGTACTAAGGTACCTAGGCAGATAGGTACCGAAATTGAAAGCAACAGCAATTGAAGCAACTTAATTTTGGTGTTCACCATGTCCAATATGAGTTGTGAAGAGGTCGTAGATTTACTAACAAAGCTTCGAGAAAGATGTCGAAGAACACACTAATTGATAGCCGGGTGCTTATCTGCCCCGCTGTGCCTTAATCCCTGCAGGGAACACGTCCCACATTCAAGTTTTAGTTGGTGATAGCAGAGTCTCAGGCTGTCCCGGATTGGTGGAAAGTGCAGCAAGACAGCTGTAAGATAGTGGCCGCTTTCCGTTCTAGGCAGCGGAATCAACAAGGATCTCCACTTGAAAGTCGCGACGCCAACTCGGTGCAGCTTCCTCAAATTCGTGATAGCATAACCGCCTCTACTTCTTGCCATTTTCACCTTGCCTTTACAATGTACTCAAATTAATGTAACCCCGGGAACTTTAAAAAATTAACCCTGTAATACAATTTTTTTTTTCCTTTCTTTTTTTCATGAACTTATCTCCTTCCTACTCATTCCAAATTTCCTTTTCTTTGGTATGAACTCCTTCGCGACGCACCCGCATCTTTCACTTGAACAACCATGCGCCTACCTGCTTGACTCGAAGCTTGTTGCCATCGTCGCTCAACGAGATAATGGATCGCAACCCGCCGAAATCTTCGGGAGTCCCAGCGACGAAAACCAACGGAAGCACCAACGGTAACGGTAACGGTATTAATGTCGGTCGCGCTGGTAGAAACTCGACGCAACCCTTTGGTACCCGGCGAATACCTAGGAGGAGTGCCAGCAAACCTGAATCGAAAGATAACATCACATCCGACACGGATACTAGCACCAGCACTAGTTCTCGACATCCCTTATATTCGAGCCCGAAATACATCCCCAACAGCAACAGCTTCAGCGCATCCACGAGTAGGATTCCCGAATCACCGCGCGAAACGCGAATACCTCGCCCTAAATCTACAGCACCTATTACCACATCTTCCGACCAGCACAATAATCTGATGAGCACCCAAAGAAACAAGCAGAAGCACCCCCAGGGCCAATCTCTTGAAATGCGACAACCTTTGAACCTCAAGTCCGCCTTTGCGCTGGCACAACAGCAAGAGGCGGACGACACACTCGATGACACCTTTAGTATTAAGCATGCCTTTAATATGGCTAGCGCTGAGATGAACGGGCGTATCGATGGCTCCCCTAGTCCTGCTCCACGGCGTTTACAGTCAAGACGCCAGTCGTATAGCACAGCTCCCGAGAGAACTTTGACGAGCGGTACGAATAACGATCTTGGCCGCCATCTCCAGCAATTCGACCGAAACCACCAACTTGGTACAGGTAGCGGACCACTTAATGGCTTGTTTGGTAGTAACCGATTTGGGACTAAGGTGTCCGAAACCGCCAATGTCCTTGCTAAGAAGGCTAGCGACAGTGACCTTAGAGGTTCCCCAGTGCGTCGCAGGGAAAGCCAGCGGGATGCTAACCTAAGAAAAGACGAACATGCTAACGCGCCTATACCTATCCCATCCATCGATAATCCTCTAGCCAACAGTGTTCGAGGTGACCAGGCTTCATCGGTTAAGAGACCTGCGAACCCATCACCTGAAAAGAGCTTTAACTGGCAACTTGATGCCGACTTCACAGCCGGGGATCTCCAGGTTTCTGAAAGCCCTCGAATACGCACTGAGCAATCCAATGGAAGGGCTCGACGGACATCAAGTGTTACCTCCACAGCTAACGGCGTGGCAAACTTACGTCGCAGCAATAACCGGATGGAACAGATTCGCCAGAAAGAAATTGAAGCTGCGAACGCTGTCTTGCCGGAAGAAGACTTATCATCCTTCAAGCGTTCAAATAGTCGACTGGATGAGATACGAGCGCGAGAGATGGACGCGTTATCTAAGCGAGCAGTGGCTACGAGCAGGCTCGACGAGATACGAGTTAGAAACTCTGAGGCGCGCTCGGAGTCGCCAGAGACTGGACGAGGTAGTTCACTCCATCTTGATAACGAACCTATGAACCCCCCAGAGAACCAGTCAGGATCGGGGACAAAGGGAGAACAGGCTGTCGATACTCCCGCCATTGTTCTTCAAAGGACAATTGAACAGGAACCTAGCGAGCCACCTAGAGAGAGGGTAACCGACTCCAAGACTGAAGATGGCAGAAAGGATAGTCAGCTATTACGAAATGATTCACAGAACTTGCTTCGTCGCCTTGCGCGAGCAACCAGTGCTAGCCCTCCCGCCGAGAAGACTATCCCAAAAATTATTTCAGACGACCCCCCGCCGAAAGAAAAGCCTGATAGTAGAGAGAACAGTCGCTCGCGCTTAGCACGAGAAGAAAGGAGATCTAAGAACTTAGAGGTTAAGAACCTAGAAGCTAAGAGCTCTAGAGAAAGACCGACAGTTGGGTTTGCTGGTTTACATCCAGTTTCATCTAGTGATTCTATTCGAGAAAAGAGAGGCAGTCTGCATGGCTCGGAAGCGGACCCTTTGGATCGTATCGAAGCTGAGCTGAGACTTTTCGCTCCTCTTGACAATTACTCCGAGAAGGGTTCCGTTCGAGCGCCGTCGCCTGTTTCGTCAGAGCCAGCCGAGGAGGAGACTCCCCGAACAAACAAATTTGATCCCTTGACCCTACCAACCCCACGTGTCACCGGGGCATATGTTGAAACGCCGGCTACTGTTCGAGTCAAGCAGGAGGGTCGTTCGGATGATAAAAACGTGTTGGATGCCCCAAGTCAGATCCCAGATGCAATTCCAGAGCCTCAAGTCAGAGGTTCTAGCCAGTCGTCAAATAGCGACAGCGTTAAACAAGAAGGCGGTGATACTACGACTCTAAGGAGGGCATCGATTCCACGATCCTCTTCGGTACCCACGGCTTCGCGTCGAACCAGATCCACTTCTAGACGCCGTCAGCCTCTCCGCCCAGTAATCAATACAGCCAAACCTCCGACGGTTAAGGATGATATTCGTGCTATTTTACGCATGAATCAGATTGATGACTCGACGCTCGAAGATTTCGATTCAATTCTTGCCGACCAGGATATTGATGATGAAGAACTTCAGCAAATGATGGATGACACTATGGACAAGATCGACAAGGACCCTCAGCTACCAGAACTTTCAGAGCGGGATCGTGAACTTCAGATCTATGATAGGATGAGCAAGTCACTAAAGACTGGTCTTCTTGGCATTCAGTCCGCAAAAAAGGGGATCGAACGTCTGGAAGACAGGTTTATGCATGCCGAGCACAAGGCAGAACAGGTTCATACTAGCCTCAATGCCCCCAGCTCGAAGTCAGAAACACCTTTACCTACCGGTCCAGGTAATTATGCTCCCGTCATGCTCACCCTTCCCGCTCTATACCGAAAATCTCCTAAACTGAGGCCAACAAAGCTGGGCGTACTTGCTCTCGCAATGCTGGTATGGTACATTCTCGAGTCGATCTTCTGTATGTTGTACATGCCTCAGTATGCTTGTACGCCGGAACTACCCTGTGACTGGTCACCAAATGAGCCGTATTTCCCGTACGCGATGCCATTCATGTTAGATGAGTGGGCTACCGGAGGAAAGGGAAGAGCCCTAACGTGGAGGGTTGGCGAAGAAATGGGAGATATCTTTGCTGATGTCTCAGATTGGGTTACGAAGAGAGATTTTACCCAATTTGATGAGAAGTTCATGAACGTCTGGGAACGCAAGAGACATAAGAGACGATTACGAAAACGCGGCCTAATTCCAAAATGGGTGGCACCTCCTGACTACAAACCCAGATTTGCAGAATGGAATGCGGCGCGCTTAGCTATGGAAGCTGCTGAAGAAGATGAAGAAGAAGCAGGAGATGAGACCATAGGTGCAGACGAGATGATTAGGTGAAACCATACGCCAACAGTCACAGCAGGCCTTTGTATCCCCACGATGATCATACCTTTAGGAGCATTGTCCTGCGTCAATTTCTGCGCTTTCGGCTACTCGTAAGGCATAGGCTGTACAAGATGTGACTTGGCATTTGCTGAGGATGGACACAACTAGGCGTTCCAGGGGTTTGGCTTTGCAGTCTTTTGTCCAACCGACTTCAAAGGACACGGAGTACTTTACGATTGTACCAACTTACGACGTCTATACCAGAATCCTTAGGTACCTAGGCTATTGTCGGAATACTAAAATGAAAACTTGCCTCACAGCATTACGTGATGTACCGTTGACATAAACTTAAGTTTTAGCCCCTCCTATCCTAATCGTCTGCTTCGTCAAATTTTAAAAGCATTATTCGCACGTAAAAGATGGACGGCTTCAGCTCGTACGAATTGCTGTGCCATGGTATATGATTTCGCCTCAGGCTTTGACATCAGTTCTCCCCGCGTTGAGAGCCCACTCATTAAAATCCGGCTGCTACCACTTACGCAATCAAGCTTACGAAATAGGAAAATATAAGATCTAGTTCAAGAACTAGATTGGTCAGTGCCGAGTCGACGCCAGTTGATCGGAACCCTGATGATGAAATAGAAAGTTTTAGTTTGTGACGGTTTGACACCAGCTCCTTAGTCTACGATAGTCCGATTCCCGATTGGGCAATGAAAACGGACTGAGACAAAGCCGCTAAGATGTCGAGGTAAACCGCTATCGCCATCTGATGTCATGACTGTTGTCATTACTGCTGCCATTGTCTTTGTGTAGTGTCGCAGAGCTAAGCATAGCTACGATAGCTCCAGAAAGTATGGGTTTTGGGATGTAAGGGACATATCTGAACCATAAACTATGAGCTCATCTGCTCTACAAAACATATCAGACATATTTAAGACATACCACTTCCCCCGTCTTTTAATATCAATTTTCATTAACACCTATACTACAACAACCCAATTTCACCAATAGGAAGACATTATTGAACCAATATCCCGCTATCATCACCATGACTTCATATACTTCTCGAGAACACGACACTCTTCCAGGTTCTTTTCCAGCAGACGACACATTGCCTACTTCTGTTGAACAATCAAACCTAGCATCTACGACGTCTCATCCATATCATAATAAATTACACAAACGCGAAGACCCTAGGGGTTGGGTTGATCAGGGGAAGACTACCCGTGGACACCAGTATACAGACTCCGGTGTTGGTCTTACCGAATCAGGCACTTTTAACCAGCAGGTCCGAAGTAGAGCTAACGAAGGAGCTTTCCACTCGAACAAGACTGTCTTGCAAAGACATGCAGGATCAAATACTGCTTCCGGCACTGCAGCGGCGGGGCTAACTGATCATCGGGGAAGCGACAGGAAGCCCGGCGTCATGACTGGCGCTTACAGTCGACTTGACGATAGAGATAATCTCGATTATCCCAAGTTAAATCCACAGGAGTCTACCAAGGAGCAAGCCAGTGCAACTAAAAGTGTTGTTAATCCTGCGTCAGGGACTGCCGCTTCAGTTACACCAGAAGCCGAGTCCAAATTAGGCAATGGCAACCGTAACATCGTCAGGAATGATCCAAGGCAATCTAGTGACCTTGAGCATGATGACCCATATTGGGGTGATGTACCCTACGGGGCTGGCACTTATAATACTGTTGCTGGACATGGCAGCTCCGAAACACCTGCCGATGGGTCTGTTCACCCTCATGGCCGTCAATTAAGTCATGAGCAGCAGCAGTTATTCCCCCTCTCCCTTAATGATAACACTTCCCATGGTGAGCCAGGTGACCACGACAGCTCGAGGCTCAAAGAGGGCATAGCTGCTGGTACTGGTGCCGGTCTCGTTGCCTCCAAACTTCCTGACAAACAACATGATCAGCATCACAAGAAGGAGGACTTAGAAAAGTCTACTTCTCACAAGGATGATGACAAGGGTACTAGCACGGGAAGCAAAATCGTTAGCTTCTTCTACAGAGACCACAAGGAGAAAGATGTTAAACCTGAGAAAAAGCACGAGGCTAAGGAAGAAAGCCACTCCAAACAACGAGCGCCGAGTAAAGACGATAGCCCTCTCACAAACCGGGACGCTGGAGCAGCTCTAGCCGCGGCTCCTATGGCGCACGGTATTAAAGACAATGCTCATAAGCATGAGAAGAACCCTGTAGAAACTGAACGTAGATTGAAAGACAGCAAGACAAACGCGCTTTACGAGAACCCGAATGAAAAAATTGACAACCGGTTTAAAGAAACCAAAGGCCCATTTATGGCCACTGGATATTCTGGCCCTCATAGTCAGAGCACCGCAAAAAACACCAATGAGACATACCCTGTCTCTGATAGCATGACCTCGAGGAACAACCTATCTACTTCTCAGACAGCAATTCCCGTGGAACAGAAAGACTCAAAGCTCGGCCATGGCCTTGAGGCCGCTAGTCTGGGAGCAGGCGCCGGGTACGCCATCCATGAGCATGTCAATAGGGACAACAAGCACAAGGGGCAGTCCATTCAGCCAGCATACGAGAATCCGACGATGATGGCACCTAAGACACCGTCAGGGCAGCCGATGCACTCAAGTCACGTTGACGACAAGTCCAGACTTGGCACTACTATGGGCAATACAGCACCTACTGCTTCATTAGCTAAGGAGCATACTATGCCACAGGCCGGTTCTGACGCAAAGTCCACTCATACTGACCCTAGTCACCACCAGTACTATCTTTTATCAGATGGTACACCTTCGGGTATGAAGATTAGTGATCACTCTGGCACCCAGGCGAATGCAACATCATCATCTCCAAGCGCTGCGCGTAACACCGTGACAGGGGATAGCCACACTGGCGCCAAGATCGCTGCTGCCGGTGCAAGTGTTGCTGGTGCTGGCGCTGCGGCTCACCACGTCGACAAGCAGAACAACGACAAGAACGCGGCATCTGGGACACGCAAGGCGGCTGGTTTCGGCTCAAGCGAGGACCATGAACCGCACATGGAGTCCACAGGCACCAGAGGTCTCGCGCCCGTTGATGCTAGCCATAATGGTGTAATGAGAGACAACACGTTTTTGAGTAACACCCCTCACGATCACTACGGCGCCAAGAACGTCTTGTCTTCACCACCAACCACGACCGCACCTAGCACCACGAAAGACAGCCACCACACCGAAGCCAAAGCTGCCACCGCCGCTGCCGGTGCGGCTGGGGCCGGAGCCGCGGCAAAACACCATAACAAGAAGGACTCCGACAGCAACATCCCAGTATCCACCACAGCCCGCGACCACCGGTCTGCCACGACCAGCACCCCGCACGCCCTCCACAGCGCGCAAAACACGGCGCCTAAGTCCCATACCCGCAACCGCGCGTCGACGGACTCGAGCCACGGCGGGCAGTACAACGTGCTTGCCTCCGGGACCCCGTCCGGCATCAACGTCGGCGACCGCGACCACCTAGGTCGGAAGAGCTTGGATGGCGCTAATGCGAGTAAGACTCCAGCGGGCGCCTTCCACCCCGCGGCTATGGACACGGGGGCGGCGTCGAAGAGGGATGTGGGAAGTACGGGGGTGGTGGCGGGAGCCGGGGCCGGCGCGGGGGCGGGGATGGCTGCGGTTGCGGCTTCGGCGTTGAAGGCGGGGGATCGCGTGGTTCATCGGTGTGGCACGTGTGGCGAGGAGAATGATATTACTGGATACTTTCACGAGTGATGGGATATGATGATTGAAGGAATGTTATGAGGGATGTGGTAAATGAATAGGTACCTAGGGGAATGATGGGTTTATGAAATAGTGATTAGGTTGTTTCGTTTCTTATCACGAATACCTTTAAAATAAACGTGTCGATGCTATGAGAAAAAGAACAAAATGAGGCATCACGATATATAACTAGGTAATTGCAGCAAAATTCTTTAGTGCGCATGTAGCTTTTCATAATTTTTAAATTTAGGCCTGCTTCGTGTCAGGTTCATGGTTTATGTATCGAGTATTGCTTGGATAGAACCTCGCTCGCCAATATGCTAGGTAATAACCCGACTCACTTAAGCAAGAAAACCAAGTTTCTAATTACCTAGGTATCTAAGAGCTCTCTTCCGTGTTTACTACCTGCCCTATTTAATACCTAGGTATGTTCCATGAAGACTGGAAAAGGCGCCCTCTTTCGCTCTGCGAAACCTACTAAAAAAGGGGCGGTGGGTGAATAAGGGATTAGGACTACAACAATGAGAAAAGGACTCACCATCAGGTTTTACCTACGTAGACTAGATGTGTAAAGGAGCAAGTCTCCTTAGGTATTCAGGAATGTGAGGCTGAGGTTTAATACAGTCACTTTCTGCACCCTGTCACTTTGAGACCCAGGCTTTTCTACATGACGTGGGTTTTTACGTGATGCTGTAAGGCCAATACCTATATAATAATGATTCTCCTTCTTATTTCCCAGCATCTAAATATTCCTCCTTACTTTCATAGAAAAATAAGAGAAAGGTAACGACAAGCAATGAAAAATATCCCAATCTCTTTCTCAGAATGGCTCCTATAGAATTAGTAAACGCCCCGCCGCAGTTCCCAGATTTTGAAATCGAGACAGTCGACGATGCTGAAAGGATTCTGGCAGTTTCCAAGAAGATTGAAGAATTCTTTGACCACATCGAGATTGGGGAGGTAGTACCCACTACTACGTACGGAGTGCTACTCAAGGCTCTCGACTGGTTCCCATATGCATTGAGAAGACTCGAAGGGGCCAAAGACCGGTTTAGGGGTGATGAGGAGATTGAGGGAATGATACAATATGCGTTAGACATCTTGGAAACCGTACACCCGACAATCGAGCCAATCATTAACGAAAGCGACGAACAGAGGATAATCAACGAACTGAGGGACAGCGATGAACTCAAGGACCACGAAGTACAAACGAATGGGTGCTAGGATCTCAGCATTAAGATGCCTACGCCGGCATATCTGCCGTAAGATGGCTGTGATAGCCTAGGGGCATGCCTTTGCGTTACAAGGGGAACTTCGCCCCTACCTATACTTGGACCTAAGAGAGACTGATATGTACCCAGGTATATAGATACACACTAATACGTCTCTCATGGCTTGCAACTCTATTACATATCCCTCTTTAACATGCTCCTTGTACAACTTGGCTTTATTTCATCACACTTGACTGAAGGTAATCTGACTCACTCGGCTTTACGTCGTATAATGCAGGAATATGGTCATATATATGATTTCAAGCTAGTAGTAACCTCCCTATTGCTACCGGTGAGGGTAAAGTCGCAACCAAACACTAACAAGCAGTTGACTCATATAATTAGGTAGAAGAGGTTATTTCACCGTATTAAAGCAAACGCCATCAATCAATTCTAAGCTATCAAATTGGTCTATCTATATATGACGTGTCTGTAGAGCCGTGATTGCCACCGTACTTTAGGTTGATATGTAGAAATCTGACTACCTACCCAGGTAGGTACATATATTGCTCCTGGTCCATGTCTGTTTAAATCCACGCTATTGAGTTGTTGCTAACTCGTTCAATGATATTACCCCTTTATCATTCGTATGACGTGTTTACCTACGTGTCTACTTACTGAGGTGTAAAATAATAGTCAAGCTTCCGATCAAGAACTGCAGACAAGTATGGAGTATCCGGGGCAACTTCTGCCAGCTCTTCCAGTCGTCCTCAGTAATATTCCTCGTGAGGGCTATAACATTACGAGGGATGGACTTGAATCCCTTCCTAGAGGACTTCGCGAATCTTATTGCGGGAAATTCTACATTGAGTTCTTGCCGATCCGCCAAGAGCCTCACCTAGTAGCACAGTACCCAAACCATGCCATCATAAAGATTGATTTTGCGGAACGATTTTGCGAATATGAGGGGGTTTGCATAGACATAGCAGCCGATTTTGACGGTTCTGTTACTAAGGCCGACCTCAGCTTCAAAAGACATGTGCCCGGGAAAATGCTCGTCATGCCTCTGTTCTACAGAGAAGCGTCTCAGGATACAGCTCGCACCTTTCAATTCTTCCCGCCACCTTGGACAGATCTAAGGCGTTTGGAAAATCTGATCGCGACTATTACTAGGTGTGGACTACAGCACTTCGACTTTTTCGATAAAGGGGAAATGCGCTTATTTCTGCGTGGGTGCCGCGACTTCGTGTAAGTTCAGCTTCAAATAGTATTTGAAGCATCAAGTTTAATTAATATCAGTATCAACTAGTTACCAGACTTTCCTCCAGCTTGTATTTGCCGGATACATTGACAATCGAATTGTAATGACCTGGCCGATTGACATACCTCTGTTACATGGCGCACGAACTGTCTCTGATATCATGGGAAAGCGATTTGGCGAAAGAGGGGACGTTCTTAAGCATCCTATCCGTAGAGGTCGGTTCCGTATCTACCAGCGTCAAGTTCGTGGCGAATTGCAATATGAGTCAGATAATAGAGAATGAGACGTCACCTGCTAAGATAGGGGCAGTTGGGAACGATATGGTAATAGTAGGCTAGACAGTATGTGCTTGAGCAATATCTATCGCGGTATTCTGTTAGAGAAGGTTTTTATTATTATGTAGGTATTTTAAGCAAGACCACTTAATTTGTAGTTTCTATGCAAATATTTAAATAGCGCCGTTGTGATTATAGTTAGGTCGGGTACATAATCCGTTTTAGTGTTGGCGTGTAGGGCTGAACCTAGAAGCTGAAGTCCCTGTAGATAAGGGGTCACCGCGAAGAAACTAATTCCTGTTCTGCTCGCAAATATTTTCTAGGGATAATTGTTGCGTATACGAACGAATCTTAACCTTCTTAATCTAGATAAGTAGATACTTTCATACTGTGAGTGATTGGGGAGAAGGAGAGGCTGCGGCTAAGGCTAACCTCGCGCATGAGGTATGGATTATCCTTCAATTCGCGTATCGCTGCTTCGCCTCAGGCCAAGAGGTTTCTCACGAGACAAACATGCCTGAATTAATAGTGGTAAAAGTAAGACTTAAATGGTTTGCGTGTAACACACATATGTGATGTATTCATGATGACTTGCTAAATTTAGAATTAATCTACATCGATTGCTAGAAGCTGACGCAGTTAATTATCTTCGCTATAATCATAGATGTAGGGACTCGAAAACTTATGAGTCTTCGAGACTTGAAAAGCTAAATCTCTGGCAGCTAATAATATCGTGAAGTTCGCACCAAGATCTGCAGGCTCCAGATAGGTGGCTCATTGACGTTCAGCCCCTTCACTTTAGGGGTAGTTAGTGGGAGGGTTCTGCCCTACAAGGTAATATGGACCTAATTTAACCCCGGTCTAGGGCTGAAGAGCATTAAATAAGCAGCCAACTGCATTGAATCCTGGCTCGGCGCTGGGCGCAGCAACTGGCTAGGCAGTAGTTTAGTGCAACTGTAGATTTCTTAGCGATGTGCTGATTCGCTATATATCCGATCATCCGTGGTTTTTCTTCTCGCTACCCAGAACTGCTAGAACTAGCACCCCGGTCCAGGTGAAGAAAACCCGCCAACCCGCCAATTCCTCTTTTCGCATGATGACACGACCCACCTTTAACAGGGGTGCGCTGTAAGTTACAGGGCTTACAGCGCTAAAGCCCACTGTAAGTTACAGCGCTTACCTCCCTGAAAGTAAAATAGTATCACGTGACCACCCTTTCTTAAAACGCGGTTTAAGGTAAATATTTCATAAAGATTCGAATAGCTTCGCAGCTTTAGCTGTCAATAATTGTTTTATAACATATTTAAAAGTATCATTTAATAGCCCTCATTCAGGAGAATTGAATGATATTGGTATTAGTTAAGAAAGACCTATATTTAGTACACTGTTTTATCTTGAAGCTGTTGCGCAGGTATGTATCCTTGAGTGTCAACAACTTGATTCGTACAATATCTTAGCGCCTGTTCATCGATGATGTTTGCAACCTATATCAATCAATTCAGCTCATCGAGAGCTATCGATATATATTAAGTCTGTAATTTAATCAATTTTCTATAAGGGGCTACTTGAGTATAATCCATGGTGGTATACTTTTACAAGAGAATGAAAGCTTGAATGTTCGGCGTTTTGATTGGTTGAAGCGCTTCGCAATCTGATTGGCTCATTCTTTATAGAAGGCTGTTCGCTATGGCTGGCTGTAACTTATTGTGGCTACAGTGGGCTTATAGCGCTGTAAGCCCCGTAACTTACAGCGCATCCCTGTTAAAAATGGGTCTGCGATCATGCGAAAAGAGGAATTGGCGGGTTGGCGGGTTTTCTTCACCTGGACCGGGGTGACTAGTCTCCATCGACGGTCGAGTGGGAACAAGGGAAATGAAACTAGCGTAGCTCTGCCTTCTTCATGCCGCATACTACGTATATTCAGCTGTACAATAGATCCCAGCTGCCTAGGTACCTAGGTAGGCACCGCACCGTCCACATGTTGACTTGAGATCTGATGCGGTATGACATCTGTAATAGCTTGATGGTATGGAGTCTTGGACCCGTTTACTCGACGGTCCTCGTGCTACCATACCTTGCTACATATTTATTTATTAATTTAGAGTATTCCTCGATAATTACGTGTTGCTTGTTTTCCTCTCTACTCTAATTTCTTGTCGACTTCTTTTCGCCGCGGATTTCGACTGTCGTGTAACATTGTGATAAGTTAAGAACGAGGACCATTCGACCTGTCTTTGTCTACGACATTCATACAGAATCGGAAGTTATCCCCCAGAGTCTAGTGATAATGGACCAAGAGAAGATTGTCCACCAAGGGCCCGAGTATTCCCAACCTAGCCAGCCTCAGTATCAACCAGCGATGCAAGGACAACCGCCTGTAGGAACTTACATGCAACAACAACCACTAGCATCACAACCGCAGCCGCAAATGCAAATGCAATCTCAAGTAGACGAGCGCGCGTATCCTCACCCGACAGCATATGGTCAGCAGGGTGGTGAATGGCAGGCGGGTCTCTGCAATTGTTCGCCGTGTACAAGTTGTCTGCTGGCGACCTGTCTACCATGTATCTGTAAGCACTCCAAACTAACCCTCTACCGCCATATAGATGACAGAATACTGACGCGATCCATTTTCCCATCGTAGTGCTAGGTCAGACCTCCGAGCGGATTAGGGACCCCTCAATGCAGTCGGCCGATATGATGAACAGCGACTGCATGATCCACGGCCTCATCAACTGCTTCACCGGTTGCGGATGGATGTACGTTTTCCCCTGTGCCATGTCCAGTTATTCAGTGGGAATTCGCAGAGCTGACCTCTCTCTTAGCTATGCCTTGATGAAGCGAGGCGAGATCCGTGAGCGCTACCAGATCCAAGGTAGCGGCTTCAACGACTGCTGCGTTTCGTTCTGGTGCTCGTGCTGCGCCCTCATCCAGCAGGATAACGAGGTCAAGATGCGCCAGCGCAACAGTCAACCCATAGCGCAGGGCTACCAATCCCAACCCACCATGCACATGCCGGCACCCTCCTACCAACCATAAGCGCAAACCCACGCAGATATAAATTGCTTTTCGTGTTCATAATTGATTTCAAGACTGTTAGGTCTGATTGAGGATAATGGGGATTCCCCCGGCTATTGACAGTGCGTTGATATTGCTATTACATAGGACTTGGTAGGGTGGACGAAATAGTCGGTTTATTGATAGCTGTGGACGCTATTGATATATGCTAGTGGGACAAGCAGGATTGGTTATACCCAGGATGAATTGTGAATAAACTTAAAGACCGGCGCAAAACAAGCCTTACTGATGCGATTTTATTTAGTATTATTTAGTATTATGAAATCCATATCAATTTGCTTGCACATTTGTGATTGTGTATATCATAGGTAGTATATAGTCTAGAGATTGACATCATGGATGTAATTATTTGATAACTTTACTGGTGTCGATAGTTTTTAGCGGGGGAATGGTGGTAATTTAACGCCTGAAGAAGTTCTTTAGCGAATGAAGCTTTGAAATCCCGCCCGTTCAGCGAATTATAGCGCAGTGTTAGGGCGCGAGACTAGATAGCTTCAGTATAGCCAGTACCAGTACAGGTCCTACAACCCCGGATACCTAAAGCTAGAGGCCTCTAGCTTTCCGACAGGTACCTACCTAGATAGTCTCTAGAAGCAATCCAGAGACTCAGCCGGTACAATTAATTTAATTTAAACACTTCGCTTTCTCCTGATGGACTCATGAAAGGTTCAGTTAATATATTTAATGTCGGGGCAAAGAGAAATGACCATCCCTCGTAGACCTTCGTAGGGATAAGGCGCGTAGAGCTACTTCTAAGTCAGATACAATTACACAAAGTCCATACAGAAAATATCCTACAAGTCTAACCTATAATAGCACACATGATAATACTCTAGCCGTCCCTGCAGCCCCATTAGCTCTTCCTGGTGAGCTCATGTCCAGCGAAATATTCTTTCGGCGCATGAAAGGGGTATCTCTGTAGGAGATTTACTCCCAAACTACCTACCCAAGCAAGTCCATTCAATTTAGTATAGGGGGTATAAATCTCCAACCCTTTTGTAACCATTCCATTCCCGGAGCTATCCCCTACTAGCCAATGATGACTACCTGCCAACTAGATGACTCCCATTACTAAAACCATACGTAAGGAGTGGGAACCTTAGGTCGGGTCGACCACTGTATAGCCTCGAATTTAGCTTGGTCCGAAACTTTATAGCAGTGGGCGACACCATTCAAAAGCGGCACGGTGCAGTGGACGATGAACTGTGCCTTGTCGCCATCTAAGAAGTCAATCCATTCGTTGCCCTCTCCGTTTTCGCACACCCGATAAGTGCCGTTAGTAGTAGTACGAGTACCCATGGTACCGCGCCAACGCGTGTAATACCTGGTATACCCCCCGGGCAAGTCTCCAGCTGGCATCTCTGGCCGCATGCGCTTGGTGTGAGAACGTTCATACCATACGGTCTGCTCGATATTGTCAGTCTGTCCCCACTTTCGCTTTGTGCCTGGCGGAGGTCCGGTCGTATTCGTAGCATAATTCTTTGAAGTCGCAGTCGTGATTGGCGCATTTTTAGGAGGTTCGAACCCGTTAATATACTGTTGGATATCTTCGTTACTCTGCGAAAAGATCATCACGCCCTCCACTGCCGGCATGAAGTTGAATGTTGCTTCGTACACGCCGGCTAGGTCCGTGCTCCGGATATCCATCCATTGGCTGTCTGGCTCGCGAATGAGGTTTAGGTAGAAGGTTGCTTCAACTATGTAGGAGCCTTCAATGCCACGATTGCGATCCTTTTTAGCCAGGTAATCCCGATGTGGCACTAGTCGCCACGCCTTCATCTTCTCGAGTTTCTTCCCATGAGCAAGAACCTTGTTCCGCTCTTTCTGCAGGCGCCGTGCGGCAGCATTCTCCTTAGCCACCTTCGCGTACTCCTTACAAGCCTCTTTGACTGCTTTCCTATCCCATCCGACCCAAAGCATCTTCTGAAAATCGGTACCGACTTTTTGAATGTATAAGTTGGGCACATTGGCTAATGTTTCCATGACAAAGTCGAAACTGATACCACGGAATGGTATGGGAGTCGGAAGCAACTCCTTGTCGCTACCGTACGTTTCTATAAACATGTCGATGTCGAAGTTGAGCTTCTCCTCCAAGGTGGCTAAGTTATCGAAGTTTTCTTGTCGGCGGCCAGAAAAGCAAGACTCCTTGTAAGCTGCGCATTGTGATTCCCATCTCTCCTTTACCTCCTCAAATTTACCGGGTCCAAAGACGTTATACTGCCTCCGTATATCGCTAAACTGGGGATTGTGGAGTTAGTCGATTTATTATTCTAATATCCCTTACTATATCGATAGACATACATCAGGCTTGAGAGATTCCTTACGAAGCCGCTCCTGCAATTCAATCTTCGAATAACTGTCTGTAGGGCCCAATTCCATACCGTAGTGACGAACTTGAGCTTCGAGCCAACTTTTCGTTACCGTCTTCATACTCTCCGCGCGCCACTCGTGGTAGTCGGTTGGATTGGCACCCTGAGGCTCGGATATGAGCCGCTTAACCTCTTCTGGCTCGGCGCGAGGTATGCCTTTTACCGTAAGCCTACCATTATATAAAAACCCTTGACCGAATACCGGCAGTGGTTTCGGGGCTAAGGGTTCATATTCCATCTTCAGCGAAGTGAGTATTCGATAGTTTGCAAATGAGAATGAACATCCAAGACCAGATGTTAAATTATTCTTAAGAAGATTACATATGAGCTAAGTTCGTACTACGGGTTGGGGAAATGAGGGCGAATTAGAAATGCGGGGCAAAGTGGCTTGTCAAGAATGTGGCGTTTACCTGGGCGCTGGGGCTGGGCTCTTAGACTAAGGTACAATAATATTTTACCTCTGGAACTCAAAAAAGAAAACTTGATAAGGGCGCATATAAACAATGACGAACTAGGTAGACACCTACCTACTCAATCAGCAACAGCGTCCATTCACTCTCTCCTCCAGAGCCAGAAATAGCCCACAGCCATCTAACGAAGTCCGGTGAGGAATATGCCACCACATATGCCTAGGAGTGTGAGCGAACCGCGCATTTCTTGTACGCTCGAGGGATATTGCTTGTACAAATGAAGAGTACACCCCATGCCAGAGAACTCGACTTCACCACGGACTCGAAAAAGCCCATCCTTGTCTACTTCATCGGGTGCCTCGATCAAGTACCTATCACCATTAGCGCTGGTTTCGCAGAAACGTATTCCCCTCAAGGGCGGCTCGGCCCAGCTTTCTCTCGGCTGGACATATGTCATAGGTATACGCGCCATACCGTTCACCTTCGTCAAGCCTCCTTGATAGATCGCGGGCGCGCGTGGTATACCATGACCACCACTCGTCACCGCCAAATGGATAGAAATAGCGACCACTTTTCCCCTGCTGGGCGACAAGATTAGGTGCAAGAAGGGGAAATCTTGGCCGCAGAGGTGCGAGTCCTGTCTGTTTTGTGTGCCCGAACTCCTTGTTCTCTCTATCCGCGAAATACTAAGAGCCAAGAAACTCGATTCTCCTAGAATTCGGAAGCTGAATTGCAATAGCCGGTGCCTAATTTTCGGACATGTGGTCTGAGAGACGTACGGACATGGGACACCGCTACGGCCAGACACAGCCATGTCATTCTCGGGCCTTCATTGCGCTGACAAGGCTTGTTCGGCCCATCAACATATTCTTGCATGAAGCGTACTAAGGCGGCTTTGCTTTGGAAAGCTGTAGAGGTAGGTTCAGGAAGCTAGTTCTCCGAAGTCAACTTGATAGATCTCGTGGGAATCGTACATGGAACTCAAACGACATCTGGAAGACGGCGGCATGTCCGAAGAAGAGCTAGGATATCTAGAGCCGAACATCTTCCAGCGATGAGCTGGAGTAAATCAACAGGTATATCAGTAAATACTAGCATTGCGAATCTATGAGGACGTTCATGTAAGAACAGTTGAAGTGGTATGAATCAATTAATTAGTAGACACCACGACGTGAATAAGTTCGATGAGTTCTGAAATGAAATTGAAATTTAGAAACTTAAGATTATGAAATTCAACGTTTTGGTTAAACGATTTTATCTTTTCAATGCCAATGCTTCTCTTTCGTTTGCGCTTCGTTTGTTTGTCTCGGGTAGTTATCCTATTGGCATTATAAACTGTATAAAAACACAATTCTATTTATACATGATGTGATGTTTTTATGCCTCGGGTTACTAAGCAGTCGTGAAATGTTTCCATTCTGAGGTTAGGGGCCCATAAATTTTCTACAGCTGAATTATTATCCGTGGATTTGGGATCCTATCCGTTTATGCAGCCCAAGCAACCCAACATACCAAACTCGCTTTGCTCTTATCTTAGGTAGGTAGGTGGTCAGATTTCATCTGGGTACCTTTTAGCCGCGAGAATGGAAGTAGGTGGATAGGTTTTAATTATATTTTGAAGTCCCTTTAACAATGGCCTACTTGCTGGATTTGCCTAATGAGGTTCTCATCACGATCCTTGACCTCCTCGCCACCGTCAACCTCCAATCACTCATCATCTCACAACCCACAAATCGACGACTTCATGCGCTAGTTCAGGATGTCATATACAATATTCAAAACATCTCGGCCGCTAGCTATAAAATTAGCGGTGAAGAAACGAAAATACATCCTTTCTTGAAAACCAAGTTCAAGGGGTTATTTAATACAGCAGATTGCTTCACAGCGGTGGAAAAAAGCAAGCGGGTATATCTAAGTCTCAATGGTGACTTTACTCTTCCTTTTCGCAGGCTCCCGTGGGCTCAAGATGAGGACGAGCGCCAGTTGTATTTTCGCCCGGAAGCGAGCTGGCGCGATATCAGTCTCACTTTCGGCCGAGCCCCTATTACGCACCTAGACGTAGTCAAGAGCTATTCAGCACCCGGGGGCGATTCGGTCGATTACTATCAACTTGAAATGCCACCATCTGGTATGACGATGGGTCTTTTCTATGATGTTCTTCTGTGCGACACGGCGACGTACCGCCGCGAAACGGGAAGTTGGGAACTTATCGTTGGGAAGCGATTGCGCAGCTACGATGTTCTATCGGAATATGAATGTTTTATACCCGATGATAGGGACTTGGTGGACTATGGCGAGAAGGCCAGGCAGGCAGCCGTGCTGTATGTGCGAGGTGGCCCTGTCAGCCGCAATCCCACTAGCGAAGCCGAGGAGAATAATTGGATCGTGAGCAGTCAGAATAAGCAACGGCTGCTGCCGTGGCAGGGGCCAATCCAGAACTTTATATTTACGGGGTATTACGACTAGGCCAGTAGAATTAAGACTTGTGTGCGGTCCTAACCTATCCCATCAGAACCGAAAATCTGGTCACTTTAGTGCCATCCACTTTTCCTTCATATTAACCTATCATAGCGAAACTTAGCAGCTTAATATGGGTCTTAGTGAGCCTTATCTAATCAATGAGGTTACATAATCAATGCAAATATATGTGGGAACTGAAGTTTAAGTACTGACGCGACAATAACACACGAAAAAACACGGTAAAGCGATCTCCCTGGTACATTTCACAGGGGTAGCGATCCTTTATCGATTAAAAAAGTAAACGGCGCTAAAGTGACCAGATTTTCGGTTCTGATGGGATAGTCCCTTGGTCGTATCCTGTAGTCTATCCAAAGAACTAATGGATATCTTGGTGGAGTACTTATAGATTGAAAACCACCTGGGCAGTCAAGCTCTGTATACAATTGTTTACCTACTTAGGACTTAATATAGGGGATAATATATGCCTTGGTTTCCTATTAGAACAACGCTATTTGTTCCGTAACTTAGCGCCGTTACCTAGAGCTATAATCGTTGTATTACATACATAGGTACGTAATACCTATTTCAACACAGCCATGTGGATTCGGTGAGGATGAAGCCCGAACGAAGCGAAATATACCGGCTTAATAATTCACTCAAAGTTGCTGACCCATCATACTTAGAATCGCCCCGACTGCCGAGAGATCTTACCTATGAAACAACTCAATCTATAATATGTATATGAAAAGCCCCAACCAATGAAACCTATGTACCACAAGGAGCTGCCCAAAGAGATCATGTATATGCTCTTACATCTGTAATCGTAGATGAATAATCATAATTAATAAACAATTATCAGTCATAATAGAAAATGATAGAAGCAGCAATCAGTCAACTTTGAAGTTGTAGATCTGGTAAAAGCGGTAAACAAAAAAGTTGTATGTACATACAACCACCGCTGCTTCAGCTCCATGCACCTAATCTACCCACTACAAGTTAGCATTGCAACTAACTAGCACAATGACACGTTTCAGAGTCAGTACACCCGGATCCACAGCCCCCCTTCGGGTGATATTCCAACGTCAGGACGGAACAAGACGTAACCTTGGCGAGAAGACACAACCTTGGAAGGCGGATAGATCACTAGATGACTAATTGATGTATGATCTAGACGGCCTCCGGGCTTCGTCAAGGGTCCATTGTTTCCTGAACCTTTCTGTATAAATATTGGGCGCTAGAATGTTGGTAAGAGGGGTTGCTCTGAGGGGTTGTTCTCTATCCGCATCCCGATCACAACATTTAAACTTCTCATTGCAACATCGCAAAAAATCTCTTTACCTACCTTAACTCAACATCAACTCAATCTCACCCACCTAGTAACAATGGCTCCCTTCGGCAAGATTTACTCCTACCCCAACAACTTCCGCGTTGAGCGGGTAAGTTTTTTCTTTGAATCTCCTAATTCCTAACTCCTAATCCCGACTCCCTGAACCTAACATATTTCGCAGGCCCAAGTTATAGCCGCTTTCAACGGCCTCGAAGTCCCTCTGGCCGACTTCAAGATGGGCGTTGACAACGTGACGCCCGAGTTCAAGGCCAAGTTCCCCATGGGCAAGGTGCCAGCCTTCGAGGGCGCGGACGGGTTCTGCGTCGCCGAGGGCGCCGCCATCGCCACGTACATAGCCCTCTCCGGGCCCAAGAAGGCGCAGCTGATCGGCGCCGACGCGAAGACCCAGGCCACGATCTCGCAGTGGGTGTTCTTCTCCGAGAACGAGCTGGTCGGCAACCTGCTGCCGCCGGCCGCCATGGTCGTCTTCAAGATGATGCCGTTCAACGAGCAGCTCTACGACACCTGCGTGTCGCGCGCCGAGCGTGCGATAAAGCGCGTCGAGGCCGCGCTCGAAGGCGGCAAGAAATACCTCGTCGGCGACCAGGTCACGCTTGCCGACATCCTCGTCTCCAGCACCCTGTTCTTCGCCGCCAAGTACCTGGTCGACGCCGAGATGCGCAAGGAGATCCCTAACGTCGTTGCTTGGTTGCAAAGCCTAGCCGCGCTTCCCGAGTTCAAGCCCGTCGGCGAGCTGACCCTGCTGGAGACCCGTGTCAAGCCGTGAAAGAAGCATTGATGCGGCCTGCCAGCAATCAATGACGTGCATCATCCTTCGTAGCTGCGTTGCTCAAACACTGTTATCGAAGTTGTGAGAAGGGGGTAAATATAAACCGAGTCTAAACTTTTTGGGAGGACGCGGCGGAGACTACGCCCTGTGGGTTACATGTCCGTTCGGAGGAAGAGTGGGCCACTCAGCACGATTGATGATGTCAAATAACCAAATAAAATAAAATATTTAAGCTTACGAGTATCCTGCTGGTTCCCGTGTTTCCTCCGATTACCTACATATGTATTCAAGTATCCTGTCCATGAAAGGGAGGTGCATCGTACCTGTCAATTGGTGATTAGTGCCCTATTTTAAAGAAGAAAAGGCCTTGTACGACGTGCGGGGCGCGACATCCCCCCTAATTCCCATACCGAGAGGAAGGCTAGACCCATAGAGATATGCCTCCTCCCGCCCAACTGTCTTACAAAATTGCCCTTTCCGTTCGGTGAGCGAACCCGATTGGCAAGGTGCCAGCCTAGCGGCTGCAGGGATGACGCCAACGACGAAATATAGCGCAAGCGCGGTGAGACTTGCAGTGACGCACGCCTTCCCGATTACACGACTATCTCCGGTCCCGGAAAGTCTAACACGGCCCGGATCCTCGTCTCGAATGAGTAAGTTTTCGCATGTCCGGTCTTTTCAAAGTAGGAAATTCTCTGCTGTTAAAAGAGGTCGATCTAGTCCTGAGAGAATAAAGAGCATACCTCCGATCGCACGGCACTTCTTGAGCAATATGGCGGCGCATAGCGAAAATTCTCGGACGCACCATGTGGTCGTCGCCCTGGAAACCTTCTTCGTCGCGGTCCCGCCGCTGGACCTCCCGGCGGGCCACACCTACGAGCTGCGGGAGTACTCGCGGACGCGCCCGGAAGATGTGGCCGAGCGGATCCGGGACGCGGACATCCTCCTCGTCACCGTGGTCCCGGTGCCGGCCGCCGCTCTGCGCGCCGAGGCCTCGCCGCGCCTGAAGATGATCGCCGTGGTGGCGTCCGGTACCGACAACGTCGACCTGGCCGCGTGCCGCGCGCGCGGCATCGTCGTCGCGAACACGCCGCACTGCAACGCCGTCTCCGTGGCCGAGCACGCCGTCGCGCTGTACTTCGCGGCGCGCCGCTCCGTCGCGCTGTCGCACACGCTGGTCCGCGCCGGGGCCTGGGCTAAGGACGGGCCGCTGCAGAAAACCCTTTACGACCCGGACGGCAAGATGCCGAGGACTTCTCGCGACGAGACGTTGGGGATCGTCGGCTACGGCGCGGTGGGGAAGTTGCTCGAGACGACTGCCAAAGCCTTAGGTATGAAGGTCCTGGTATCTGGACGCAAAGGCGCCTCAACAGCGCCCGAGGGGCGTACCCCGTTTGAGACTCTGATCCGGGAAAGCTCGGTCATTGTTCTGTGTCTACCGAGGTCTCCTGAGACTCTAAATATGATTTCGGAGACCGAGCTTAACTCTATGAAGCCCTATGCAGTTATAGTCAACGTCTCGCGTGGGGGCATTGTGGATGAGAAGGCCCTTGTCGTGGCGCTTAGGACGAGGAGGATTGCCGGTTACGGTACGGATGTGTATGAGACGGAGCCAGCGGGTCCTGAGAATAGCCTCTTGGTGGGGCCTGACACGGCTGATCTTAACTTGGTCACAACGCCGCACGTCGCGTGGTGTGCGGGGGATACGATTGCTAATTACAATAGAGCGACGAAAGAGAACATCGAGGGTTGGCTTGGTGCCGGTCAACCAAAATACCCCGTGGCATAAGAAGTATAGCAAGCTTTTAGACGATGTTTCCTGTTTATCTTGGCACTGCATTGGACATTTGGGGTTGCATAGAAATAGACGTTACATATCCATGGGTGGCCAATCATACACAACCAGGTTATAGAGCTCTAGACTATAACATACTATAATACCAACGTCGATAAATCGTTTCTTAGATACCTAGGTACTGAGAAGGCCTATCATTTTTATGATGTTAGACACTATTGGAATATATTTTCATTTTTGTCTCTTCATCGTCGTGGCTAAGTAGGGCCTCAAGTTTAGGATGGATCTTTCACCTACTATGTCTTAAAACTGACGACGATGGTATGAGAAGAATAGGAAAAATGATGGCTCGTTCTAACATTTAGCATAATGGTAGTATAGCCGCCGAAAGCTATTTTCAGTGTAGCAACCCCGTCGAGTATTATGATGTACGCTCTTGGCTTTAAGGTTGACAATCTAGGTACATAGGGAAACTGTTCTTATGAGATGCTTGCCTACCTAGGTAGGTACCAAAATATTGTACGGAACTATTATTATCTACTAGATCAAGTTGTCGAGTACCTAGGTAGGTTAGTTAGGAGATTATTTGCCATTAATTTCCCTATCCCCTCATTCTTGCTCTTTCTACCTTCGAGTAGAGAAGCTTGGGATGTCTTAAAGCTATTGCCTTTGCTAAAATGACGAATTTGTCTGATAGATCGCCTAGATATCGTCACGAAGCCCAAAATACACCGATGGGCAAGGGTCGTTTTTGGGTAGCCTATTTACCCCGAGTCCACTCCACACAGCCAAACAGCATACCCGGCTCACCGCTTGGCAATGGGACGGCAATTTCCCAGACCCCTTCCGGCGTGGTTCCCGGGTCCATCCACCAAGGTCTCGGCTGGGTCCAATGCAGGTAATAACGGCGCCCCAGCTTCTTTTCTGGGGCAAGTCAGACGATTTTGGGGCGGACGAAAGAGGGACAGCAGATATTAATACGAGGCGACGGGATCTTGCCCAGTTTCTAGAAGAATAGGGGCCGCGGTCCCGGAAATCAACAAAACATATATGTATACCTATCTATTATCGATGCCCTTGACAAGTCGGAGCTTCTTTTTCTACTCCAGCTTCCAGCTACTGACGTGACGGATCATGATGCAGTACTTGGCAAGATTAGCTTTGGGCGTATTCGCGATCGCTGGCCCAGCGCTCGCCGCGGTCGATATCCTAGATCTGGAGGATGGCGATCTGATCCCGGGCAAGTATATCGTGAGCCTGAAGCCGAGCGTAGACGTAAGCGCCCACCTGGGCTGGGTGCGCGACGTACATCGGCGGAACCTCGACTGGTGCGTCACGGCAGGGCTTGAGAAGACGTTTAGCTTCACTGGCTTCGCCGGGTACGCGGGCGAGTTTGACAACGATACTATCGCGAAGATCCTGGCCGATACAAATGTAATCCTTAGCCGACCTAGACCTGCCATACCTAATACTTAAACAACACCGCTAACTCCCTCAGGTCATATCCGTAGAGCAAGACAGGGTAGGCCGTGTGACGACTCTAGTCCAACAAGGCAATGCCCCCTGGGGTCTTGAGAGTTTGTCTTCGCGCACGCCGCTCATCGATGAAAATACACGAGGCCACACGTACTCATACGATAGCACAGCCGGAGCCGGAACGTTTGCCTTTGTGCTGGACTCCGGCATCTTGACCAATAACAGTCAGTTCGGAGGCCGCGCTATCAAGGGCTTCAACACGTGGAACGACACGGAATCCTTTGACGATCACTTCGGCCACGGGACCCACGTCGCCGGCACAATCGGCTCTGAGACGTACGGTGTGGCGAAGCAGGCGACTATCGTTGACGTTAAAGTCGTCAGGGGACCTGTAAGTTGGAATCTGATACTCTGGACCTTTGAGCTTTAAGCTTACGCAGAACGGCAATATTCTAGGGTTATTCGACACTCGCGCATGTGATTGACGGCATTAACTGGGTCGTAAACAACGTCACCGGAACGCCAGGCCGAGCAGGCAAATCCGTCATCAACATGAGTCTAGGTACTAGCCCCTATCCTTCTCCTTTCATTCTCATCTAACAAACCACCCAGCATTCGCCACATCTACATCCCTCAACCAAGCCGTCGACGCCGCCTCCGCCGCGGGTGTCCTCTCCGTCGTCGGCGCCGGCAACGACAACGCGCCGGCATCAACGCGCTCTCCGGCCTCTGCCGACACCGCGTTAACCGTCGGCGCCATTACCCACAACCGAACCCGCGCCTACTTCAGCAACTACGGATCTGATGTCGACGTTTTTGCGGCGGGTGTTGATGTCGCCTCTCTGTGGAACGTAGAGGGCATAGAATCCGTCAATTCCGGGACCTCGATGTCGTCACCGTATGTGGCGGGGCTGGCATTGTACCTCAAGGGACTTGAGAGCGGTCTGGACTCGCCGGCCGCGACGATAGCGCGGATCAAGCAGGTGGCTATAACGGACGTCGTGGCTGACGCGCAGGAGGGGAGCCCGAATCTGTTGGCTTACAACGGTATTACGGTGCCGACATATTGAATTAGTTTACGTGTTATGATGGACGGCGATTAGTTATTAGTGGACATTATAGTCACAATGAAACTACCAGGTATATACCACATGGGTATCAAATGTATTCATTCTTTTAAAAGTTGTCTCCCAACCGTGTTGTTGTCTCCTTGATCTTGTCGGATAAACCACTAGACCAAAAGGAAGGTATTAATTATGAAATCATAATCTTATCTTATATCTGACAGATCTCTAAAACGCATCGGCCGAATTAGGAACAACTACCCGTGGGAGACGACCCAAGAATATGTAATGATCAGTAACGTATGCTCGAAAACAATCTCCATGCTCGTGATATTTATGCGACCATCAATCACCGTGTCACGCCTGAAGTCAATATCACACAGATCATCACCGGAACAACTATTGTAGGAAAGCTTCTGCATTGCTCAACCGAGTATCAAAAGCTTTTGTTCTCGGTATCAACCTAATCCTAGTACAGGCATCGAAGCCTCGATGCCGAAGATGGAACCCTGGTAAGGAAAAACAATCGTACATGCAAAGTCGCGTTCCCCCCGTACCTCTTAGCAAGAACTTTTCTGGCCCTGTCCGTGCCATGCCCCCGCCAGTCAAAACGAGAGTAAACGGTACCCTCAATCATTCATTAGAGTAGAGAAAGTATCAGCTCAACAGAAGGCGTGTGGGATAGCCACCGCCACCGTTAAGCCTTACCCGCATTCTGCATCCAGGCCGGTTTCGTCTGCGATTCTGCGGACTACGCGATGCCTAATGGTAGTTGCCGCCCCAACCTTGCTGTTGTTGGCGACCGTAGTAATTCCCGAAGGCTTGATTACCTCCGTAGCCTCCATACGGTCCATTACCGTGGCCCTGACCAGCGGTGCCACCGATTCCATAACTACCTGCAGCAGTCTGATTTCCGTGGAGGCCATGGCTCAGGTGACTGGGATATCCGCCGTAGCCGCCCATTCCCTGCTGGGCAGATTGAGGGGGCGGAAGTCCGGACCCTGCGGGCGTGGTGTTCGTAGCTGAGCCCGGTCGTGCGGCGGCTGCGAGGGAAGGGCTCGGGCCACCCGCAGTTTTCGTATCACCATATGGCTTTAGATCGTCATTGCCAGCTACGGTGCTCGACACGGGCACGTTAGGAGAGTTAAATGACTGGCCGGCCTGAGAAGGGTAGGCTGAGCCACGTCCGAACGTGTCATGCACCCCGCCAAATCCGCTGGTCCCAAGACTACCTGGAGCACCCGACTGAGCGGAGCCTGCACGACCGTAGTTATCAATGCTAGAACCTAGTCCGCTCTCACGAGCTCCGAGGGTTCCAGATTGGCCAAAGCCACTAGTCGCAGGTGACGAACCGTGGTCGTAAGGACCCTGTGGCGACATGCCGTATTGATGAGGCTGCCCGTAGACTCCACCTTTACCGTAAGGGCCACCCGCGTAAGCACCTTGCCCATAACCACTATTATATTGGCTCATATACTGAGCATAATAAGGGCTTGAGTAGTACGGGTGCGAATAAGGGTACTGCTGTTGCTGTTGTTGAAGGTTTGATTGGGGCTGATTAGTCTGGCCAGATGCCTGCTGACCCCCTTGGCCGATAGGATTGGGAGTATTATGGCCGCTGTTATGAGAGTCGGCGGCAGCGGCAGCGGCAGCGGCAGCTCCGTATCTGGTCTGCTGAGCGCCGCTTTGCGGATACTGGCTCAGGTTATCGGTATGACCAACATTATAGCCACTGAATCCGCGGTTCGGGGCGTTCGACGTTTCGTGGTGGCTTTGGCCACCGTGCTGCTGCTGTCCATACTGTTGACCATAGTAATTGTTATAAGAGTTTCGTCCCTGTGGGTCGGCGGTGTAGTATGAAGAATATTCACTCGGTGCGGAACTAAATGCGCCGGTGGTTGGAGGTCCCGATGCTTGCGTAGTAGGTGCAGGGAAACTGTCGAGGCCAGCCGAGGTGGTAGCCGTCTGTTGGCCAAAGGTGTCGTAAGGCTTCTGGGAGAAGCCGGCCGGTTCCTGCACGTTAGTCTGACCGAAGCGTCCGAACTGCTGATTGTTGGCAGGCGCTTGAGGCGCTACATAAGGATTAGTTGGATAATTGGTTTGGGGATATTGTGGATACTGCGACATACGCTGAGCTGTGGTGGCAGCCGGGCCAGTAGGAGGAGCTACGGGCGTCGCTAGAGGATGATTAGTGTACTGGTTCATCATGTAGAAGATTTCAAAGGGTATGGTACCAGCTGGGCCAGGTGCCGGAGGTAGTGACGCAGTTGGCTTCTGAGCAGCCGGGAATGCGTCAGGCACTGCAGCCGGTTGAGATACCGGAGGCAGTGAGGCACGGGGAACGGCCACAGGAGATTCGGGAGGCGGCTGAGTTCTAGTCTCGGGGTCTTCGCGGTCGCCGTCGATATCTTCTTCTCCTCCATTTAGGCTGAACGCGCCAAACTGGACAGCAGCTCTGTCAACCTCGCGGTTTCCGGGCATGCGAACTGCTTCTTCTTGCTCCAGAAGACGCTTCTGGTAGCTAGGCATTCGTGGAGCAGGACGTTCGGTCGCCTTGATCGCCGTCGTTGCGTAACCACTAGCAGCAGGTCGTGGAGTCTGGTGCTGGGCCTGTGAAGCCGAGAGCGGAGTAACCGAAGCACTGGGCTGGGGCTGTCTCGGATCCCATGAATCAGCAGTGGTGCTAGCTGCTGTATTAGTCGCGGGGGGGTTCGATGCGTCGGGCAGTTGTTCAAGATTCACTCGAGTCAGATCATCTTCGGGAGGGGGAAGTGCCACTTCAAGCTCGACGGCAACCTTAGGCGTCTCCGCGGCGGCAGGTAGCTCGACTGCTTCCTTAGCCGGCTCCTCAGCTGCAGGTTGAGGTTCGGGTTCGGAAGCGGGAAGTTCAACCGGGGGAAGCGGTTCAAGAGCTTCAGTAGGCTTGGGAGCGGGAGTTTCTTTTGGCTTTGGAACTGGCTTGGGCGCGGTCGATTGTCGAAGCATGCTAGCCCAGGTCTTCCGAATATTCTGTGCAATAACGGTAGACTTTGCGGGCGCAGATTCAGTGGTCGAGGTAGTAGTGGTAGTAGCAGCAGGAGTCGTAGTGGGTTCGGTGGTGGAACCAGTTGCACCCCAGACAGAGGTGCCAGTGTTATTAGTTGCAGCTTCATCGCTCGCAGCACCAGTCTTCCAATCGATAGACTCTTCAGTCGGGATAGAAAGCTGCTGGTTGTCCTTGGATTGATGACCGTTTGTAGGAGGATGAACGCTGGCTCGACCTCGGCTACTTCCTCGACCTCTTTCGCTGCCGCGACCACGTCCACCTCGTACATCAGAGCGACCACCACGAAGAGGTCTGCTACTACCGGATTCGGCGATACCAGATGAGGCGATAGATTCCTTGGGCTTAGGACGAATGGTGGTCTTCTTCGGCTTCGATACTTCGCCCCATTGGGAGATGGTACCTATAAGAGATGTTATATTAGCAAGGTGAAACAAGGTGGCAAGGGAGAGCAACGAAGGGTTAAATGTAGGTATGAAGTGATAAAATGCCGGCTGGTTTAGCATACCTTCAGCGATTCGAGTAGCAGCAATTTCAACGTCGCCATCCGTCTCCTTGAGAGCGTAGAGGATATCAGCGTCAGACCATGTCGGGAAGAGTTCCTTGATTGTATCCAGCTTTACACCATACTGCTTTCTCAGTTGGCTGACATCACCATCATCGTCTAGGCTGGTCGCATCTGTAGTGTTGAACTTGTCGCCGTTAATGCGTCTGTTGGCGGAACCACGGCTACTAAAGCCTCCTCGACCACCTCGACCACCGCCTCTTCCACGAGAGGACGGTGCCTGGGATCGAGCCTGAACCTCGGCCATTTCTTAGACTTGGGTTAGGCTGTGTGTGGAAAAAAATGAGAAATGAAAAATAAAACCCTTATTAGAAGGGTGTGTCAACGATAGCAATCAAATCAGCGACGTTGTCGGCTTGACTGTTGCTATTATTGTGGTTAATGTGGTTGAGGAGGAGTATGTTAGATGGTGAGAGCGGGTTGGTTCGTTATGGTAGAAGGTGGATGGGAGGAAGAGGTTTAAGAACTAGGGTGGCGCGTGTGGCACTGTATGCGATCGATTCGACACAGGCAAGGCTGACAGTGTTAGGTGTGTCAATAAAAAGATTGACGCGCAGCGTTGGCGAATTGGCCAATTGTCTGAAGACAATGGCAATCGACAGTTGAAGTAAAGAAAAGCTTCAGTGTAGCGGAAATGTTTGATTATTATTGTGCTTTGGGATTTTGTAGTACGTGAGTGTAAAGAACCTGAATACAATCAAGAGCTTTGCAGCGAAAAAGGAAGTGGACTGGGTGAAATGTGGATCCTATGAAGGCTTTTTCGGCTTTTGGATTATCTGATAGTCCTGACGAGGACACTGTACGTATTGAACATTAAAGAGAATGCACTGACCCAAATGGGGCACTGTACCTACCTGCTGCGTGTTGGGGAACGTACCTTCCCAGAACACACCTGGCCTGACAGGTTTGGTAGGGATTATACCCATAGAAAGTGGATGTTTTATCGAATTGCTATTGGACAACCACGTGGGTGGGACTGTATAGAGGCACGTGCGAGTCAGTGCTTACCCTTTACGTATGTACCTAAAGTATGGGGAAGCTTAAACCTAGCCAGATTTCAGAAGGCAGTCGCTGAGGTAACTAAGATCGATCTGCGTGCTTTGTACTGTATGTTACTGTATGTTACTGTATGTGTGCGGAATCACCTGGATACTGTAGTATTTTTAAATCATGGAATTTGATGTTTTTATACCTACCTACTACTACTAGGTAGATATAGATATATGGGTGCATACTAAGTCACATAGTCTTTGCTTGGATTACTCACAATACCTAATATATTTTCAGTTTGTCTATCAAGTATCCATCAAATGCGTAGATATCTAGGGATATACATGTGTGGCTATAAAAAGTAGGTATCTGGAGCATCTTTTCTTAGGTGGCACGTACAAGACCGTTAACAAACCATTGGAATTTACAAAGATCGCGCCAAAATCTACCTACTAGGTACCTAAATAAGTACCTAATGTACCTGCCTATCAATTCTACCTTTTCGGCAGGACGGAAATAGTCAAGTTAGTTATGTACCTCTTTAAGATATTCAGGCATGTCATCATCGTCGTCGTCTTCACCCTTGACTCCTTGCTTAAGCTATTGATAAGACTTTCTTGTACATTTGCACCGGATGTTTCTAGGGAAGACCCCATGTGTTTTAGCAGGGCTATCGAAGGGTGATTATTGCCTGACTCAGTCGTAAGACGAGTCCGTCACATCATAGTGCCATCTAGGTACATGACAAGGCTGCCTTCAACCTTTACACAGTGTTGCAATGATACACACACTAACTTGCTTCTTTGGCGCAACGCCTTACAAGCTACCTAAAGAAAACAGCACGTCCACAGTCTCGAGTTCGCAAATAAGATATTCGATACAAATATTGAATTGATATTTATTGATTCAAGATGTCGAGGGTCCACTTTAACTAGGGAATCCATCAAAGCTAGTTCCGAAATTGGATTAAGCGTAAAACTCTAGCGAATAGGAAGCTGCGTATCTAAACTAAAAAACCATTGGTTGATATAGATTTGTACCTAAGTACCATGATTCGATTAAATGTTCCACCACCTTAGTTGAAATACTCTACTGTGACCTCATCCACCATTCGATTGGCGACGGCGACGTGGATGGCCACACAGGACTTGTCTAGAAGGCCACAGTCAAGCTCACTCTGGCGCTTAAATCCCTATGCCAATTAGGTTGATCGATTTTATTCCTACCACCTCGAGGTAGGTACAGGAACTCAGAAATCGAGACTCGCGAGTGTCCCCGCACTACCGGGCCCGAGTCTCTTCATCATCGCTATCGCCATCACCGTCATAAGAAGCCCAAGATGGTGGTCCGAACGAATTCGCTCAGCTCTATCAAAAGATTGCTCCCCCAAATCCACCAACCCTTGCCGCTAAATGACCGCGAGTCCCGACAGCTACTTGAATCGATCACGACATCCTTTCGGAAGAACCTCGACAAGGAACACCCGTGGGAGACCAACAGCGACGAATCGAACTCGCAGAACATCACACACCTGAAACAAGATCCACCCCTTTCAAAGTCTACCTCTACTTCTTCGGACCGTCCCACGGAGCGACATCTTCACGCAATCCTCTCCCACCCCATCTTCGCCCACCAAGAACTGAAGAAGCCGTCAGCCGCCCTCGACCCATTCCATGTCTTCGATACGGCTGTCTCGAGGGGTCTGATGACCCCTCCTCGCGCCGCCGGCTTCCTCGCCAAGGTGCGGACCCTGATCGAAGTTGAGAACCCTGACGACATCCGGCAGGCCATGGCGAAGTCTGGTGCCGGGCATCGCGTGGTTCAGTGGATGCGAACATCTGGCCTAGAAAACAATCTTCAGTCTCTTTCATCTTTGAGAGCCGTTATCTTCTACCATCTCGTACCTTTCATGTATGCCGAAGGTCTCGAAGACCTAGTTTGGACTTGGGTGGCACGCCTGGGGACGCACCAAGAGCTTAAACCCGCCGAGGGTGTCCATATCACCCCCCTACATATCCTCCTAGGAGCCATAAACAATCAGAAAAGAGTCTCGTATTCCGGAGAGACGCTTCGCCTCGATGACGCCTACAAGGCAATGATACAAGCACACGATATACTACGACCTAACTCGAACCGGGCAGCGTTTCACAGCTATAGGCAGGCCTGGAGAGAACTGTCCTGGCGTTCTACAGCGCTCGCCTCGCGGCACCCGAAGCCCTCGGCTCCTATTTTCGATGCTTTCGTCGACGTCGGACGTCCTCTCCAGACCCCAATGGATATCGCCCATCTGGAATTACATCACCCTCTGACGCCGGACCACTCCGCCGCCGTCGAGTTCATGCATCGCAACATCAAGCAAGCCAACTTGGCCAAGTTCAAACCGACTTTCCGGAAGAAGCTTACCTACTTAGCCGTAGATACGGCCGATCGGCTGAAGGAGGTAGGGGATGCCGAAGAGGTTTCTTGGATCGAACGGCTCCTTGCGAGGCTAGGCAATGATATAAATTCCGGCCTTTTTAACATTTCCGATCGTCAAGATCAAGACCTAATAGGCTTGGACTTGTTAATGTGGAATATAAATTCAAGTCGCTAAATAGCGATATAGAGACAGTTAAGGAGCCGTGTAGGTTTTTATCATGGGAAGGGATATGATATCCGGATTGGATCGGCGTTTAGGAGAACTTAAGTACCTCCGGTGCTCGGGTTGTATATTTGTTTGAGAACATGAGCATATACCTATTCAAAAGAATGAATTTACGACACATGCACGGTCCATTGACGACGACGAGGCAGCTCTAGTAAATTTGCAGAATGATTCTTCTCTATTCTGTTTTGGTACCTATACATTTGCGTACGCATGTACCTACCTACATCAAGAAATACCATTATATACCACATATAATCCAACCGAATCGCATGACGAAGAACAGGGTATCGTACAAATATCCAGCAAAACCAAGCGAACATTAAAGACTCATCACACATACAGTCCATTCTCATATGTTTTGTTCATCCAAGACCCCTGCCTCCGTGTTATTAAGATGTATTACCCTCGACAAGAAAAAAAAGATGATAATAGACCTGAACGAAGTATCACGGCTCCTCCATTCCATTAACGACGCGCAACGCGCGCCTCGGCCCCAAGCAGACGCTAATAAAATTCGGCTCCCGCCCGTCGAGCAGCGCCTCAGCCGAGCTCCCGCTCGCGGTACTACGCGTGGCGCTGCTTTTCGAGCGGCCGACGCCGCCCGCGACCCCCAGGTAGCCGTCGTAGCCCCAGGGATAGCGATCTTCGCTCGGCCGCGGGTGTCTCGATCCCGACCCCGAGCCGGACGTCGCGGGACTGGGCTCTTCGCCGCCGGCCGTCCACTTCGGCTCGCTGAGGTGGCCGACCCAGCCGAAGTGCTCGCTGTTCCCGCTCGAGGAGTCCCGGCGGTTGTGTTTGCGCGTACCCAAGGCGGCGGCCCCGAAGCCGCTGTCTTCTGCTGCGCCCGAGTACCGGTTCGCGACGGCCATGTGTCGCTTGTACGCGGCTACCTGCCGGCGGTAGAGCCACGCGCAGAAGCCGAGATACAGTGCTGCGAGCCCTGCGAATCCTGCTATGACGCCGGCGGCGATTAAGCTTCCGTTCGCGCCGGAAGGCTGCGCGGTCGGGTTGCTGGGACTTGCGCCGGTTGCGCCGGGGCCATTCGTGATAGTTGCGGTGCTACCCGCTTGTGTAACAGTGAATACTGGCGGCGTACCGGTCTTGAACGGACCGTCCGTGGCAGGGCCGGAAGCTGGTTGTGTCGCTGTTGCGCCGCCATCTGATGACCCCCCTACGACCGATTGCACTACGTCGGGCACTTTGTAGCCGTAGCTACCAGCAAGAACACTGTTGTCTGAGTGGGCGTCTGCTGGATGGTCTGCCGCGTCAAAGGAACTTTTCCATTTCAAGTTCGACGCGTCGAAGCTGTAAATACCGGGACTATCGCAAGCGATCTCGGTACCGACATAACCACCGATCACGATCATTTGGCCGTCCCGAGCAGCACACTGATGACCAGCTCGAGCTGGGGGCTGCGTACTGGTGGAGGTATCAACTTTGACCCAAGTAAATGAAGGAATGGTTAGGATCCATATATCCGTATATCCAGTTTGGTTGCCGTATGGGAGGAGGTCTTGTCCGCCATACATGTAGATATTAAATGAACTGGCATCGGATGCCGAATAGATAACCGCACACGGATTAACCCGTACCTGGGGTGCCTCACCAGAAGTTTGCTGGTGATACCAAGTACTCGTCTTAATGTCATAAACATCAATAGTGCTCATGGAGGAGAATGCATCGGTAGTTTCGTTGTCTCCTACTACTCCTCCACCGAGTCCGAGAAGGATGCCATTAGGTCCCCACCCGGGTACGTAGACAAGGACGCCGTCCGCTCGTTCGCTGAAACCATCCTGATTTTGAATACCGCCCCAGGTGATATTGCGATAGGCTCCTCCGGCAGGGGCGCCAGAAGAACGAAGTGGCTCGACGCCGGAGTTCGCATAGCCGGGGTGCGTAAACTCAAGTAGGCTCTTCAGGTAGACGAGCCCAATCTGATTCGACCATCCTGGCGTAGTAGCCCAGTTGAGATGGCCACCAAAATACCAGCTAACGCCCAACTCTGGTACAGAAACGCCAGCTCCTTCTGCGGCTCGTTGAACTGGAGTGCCTTCGGGGTCCGAGAAGTTTCCAGCTGACGTTTTGGGATTTTCAAACTCAGTCCATGTCGAGGAAGCAACGTCATACACCCAAGTAGAAATTTGCGACGGCAGTGCCACGGGGTTATCGGAAAATTCGCCGCCATACAGATATAAACGACTTAAGTCGTTCCAAAGATAGCCAAGTGACACGGCTGGAGGCCCGGATGGTTGTGGGAGACCTGTTAGAGCTGGGGAGTTGATATCCCATGATTTAGTAACATCAAGGGCAATGAAGTCATTATCTATGTGCATGTTAGCAATAGTTGTCCTTGTTTCCTAAATATTTCGCCTACTCCATGTGTTTGCTTGCTGATCCCCAGTAGTCTTTGACCGGCCACCGTAGAAATATACTGTTCCATTGATGAGAGCGCCTAGCCAAGGTCAGCTCCTATCGTAGCTAGCAGCAATTAAAATGTAGACTCCTTACTTTGGCCAGCCCATCTTGTGCAGACATTAGTAGGGCTATTCTGGCGGGTTTCGAGGACAACGCCGGGAGTCGGCCTAGTCACGCCTGCGTCTGCGCCGCTAATCTCAACCTTCTGGCGGCCATGATTATAACTAATGGTAGGAAGAACAACTGCGATAAGTAGAACGATCATTGAGAGCCTATGTAGCCCTGCAAAAGTGGGAGGTGGCGCACTGGAAACTGTTTTGATTTTTGGGCGCCTCGTCGGTGCCAATTTAGATAACCACTTCGATTTTCCTCTCGGCGAATCTTCCTTATCAGAGGTCCTCCTTTCGACTGGAGGCGTCAATTCTGAGGTCGATTCAATTCTTTCGTTTGGTTCAATCTCTTCGTGACCCTCAGAAGTCGTGTCTTGCTGGTCTTGTTGGTCTTGCTGGCCTTCCTGTTCCTCCTCGAGCAACCCTACCTCAATAAACATCGATTGACGCTCTTTCCTAATATTGCTAGCCATGGAGAATGTTGGGAGTTTCGAACTTTCTCTTAATCGATCTGCGGTGACTTGAGAATTGAACCTCGGACGCGCTGCTGCACTTTGTCGGCTTCTAGGATCGGAATTTCTGTGTGAAACTTTGGTGAAGGTCATGGCGAAATGAATTCTGGGTATCATTAATGATATGAATATGTACGTAGATGATCATTTGGGCCTCCTGTTCTGATGGATGTCGCCACACCATGCATGCTGGTGGGTATAGAAAGGGGGGGATGGCATGTTATATATGAAATGAGGTCACAGAGTAGCCTTTAAGGGTTTTAAGAGGTTGTTATATTGCATAGCAGTATCAAGAGCTAACGTTTGCCGAGCCCTAGGTTGGTTGTAGTTATGAGATTGGTATACTGAGCGTCACTAGGTAATGAATGGCTGGTAGATAACTAGACACCTCCCGGACGTAGCGGGGTGACATGCTGACATGCTGACATGGGTTGTTGGCTGCCTACATCATGGATACGGGTATTGGTAGCCATAATTGCATCAATCAGTAGCATCTACTATAAGGAACCGTCAAGATCCGATGGGTTGAAGGGAGAAACTTGGAAACTTGTTCGATAGAAATCGGTAAGCATGCAGTTGTTCATTGCCGTTTCTGGCCAGGAACCGACGGGTTTATCCCAAGCGATTGGTTCTGGAGAAATGGGGCGACCAGGGGCAGGTTAATGGTGACGACATACTCCAAGATCTAGCCGATCTAAAGTCTGAAAGCTGAGGTATTAGACAAGATCACTTATCCACAAGGAGATTTTGCTCCTACCTATATTTGTATCCCTTCCTTTAAAGATCTCCTAGGTACATGTATGTTGTGGTTATAAGTTTGCGCCTAAGAAGTGAAACGCAATAGCTTACCGATATAAATGAAGCAATTGAGAAGCAGTTATTATTTAAGAAAGGGGCTTAAAGAAACTACAGATGTGATCATGGTCGTAACCATTGACAATTGTTTTCATTATATATATAGATCAATTACCCAGTTTAAGTGTCGTCCTATGCAAAGTTGCAAGGTTTGTAAATGAGGCAACTTAAGGCAGTAGCCAGCTGGTGCACTTGTGTTAATGATACTGTATTGGACTGTGCGCAAAACTATCCCCTACTTGCCGATATAGGTAACTAACACACGCTATGGCCAGCAGTGCATGGTGACTGTGTAACGCAGGGGATAGTTCTGTGCACAGTCCACTCAGTCGTCACTGACCTCAACAGAAATAACCCTCCCGACGATTTATTATTTTCACATTCAACTTAATTTCATACCTTTACAACAATTGTCCTAACTCACCGAGGCAATCGTTTAAGAAAAGTTCACGTCCACGACGCGTCAAATTTCCCATGCTTCACCTTTAACACCCTCTTAGTTACCTGGTACCTAGTCAACATGGCTCAAGATCATCAGGGCCAAGAGGACCAGCAACTACTACCTCTTCCGCCTGAGGTTTTTCTCATTGTGTGTTCTTTCCTATCACCATCGGATGCACGCTCCTTACGACTCTGCTGCAAGGCACTGGCAAAAACCGGGGCTTGTCATGGTTTCAAGGACATCGTCTTTTGTATCCACAAGCCCGACTTTACCATGCTTCGCGCTCTTTCTCTTCATCCTACTATCAGAAAAAATGTCAAGACGCTCACCTACAAAACCGGTACCATCATTGGTCCAACAGACCCTCTATACAATTCCCTTGAAATGTACCAGGAAGAGTCTAATCAAGAGATGTACCATGAGAGTGTAAAAAAGTCTAAACAAAACTGGCTCCCGGTTGGTGTCTTTGACAATCTGCCCATCTCCACTAAAGACATCCAAGAGAACTATCGCCAATACGAAATCGTGGCCGAAGAACAGTTCCAGATTGTGACAGGGAAGGAAGATTTTGCTCTTCTCAAAGAAGTCCTCCCAAGGCTCACAGGCTTGAAGAAAATTACCATCGACAACTCATCCTTCGGTTTCCAGTCACCTTTCGATGCATTTTTCACAGAAATAATAGAGTCGGAATTCCAGCAACACTTACAAGCTATGATGCATGGTTTGAGCGGCTCAGGTCTCCAGCTACGCAGTTTTCAGGGACTTTACCTGCCCCCTGGAGAATCCTACTCAGATGCCTTGCCAAAAATTACTCCCTTGTGCGAGAAGTTGAATTGCATTGAACTTTATTTCACCGACGAAGAAATCTATGAAGAAGCTCCCTCTGTCGATCCCTTATTCAAAACAACTCGCAGTTTGATAGACTACGGTTCAGCAGCAGAGTACCTCAGATATGAAGAGCTTCCTAGAGTTGCCTTTACGTTCGACTGCATGATTAGCGGCTTCATCTGCGATATGGCCGACCCTGAATTCGAATCTAAAAACTTGCGTAAAGTTCACTTCGATTCAATACATACCGAGCGACAAGAGTTAGTCGCCTTTTTTAAACATCATCGACTAACGTTGGAAAGTGTCAAACTAAGCAATTGCGTCCTTCTCACCACCTCATGGATAAAGCTCTTGCGCCAAATGAAGGATATTCTAAAAGTTAAAGAAATATGCGTCATGGAGGCAACGGGTGGTCAATTCGAACAGGGAGAGGACAGCACTGGGTTTAACAATTTCCCCAGATTCGCCCCGGAACAAAATTGGTGGTTTAGGGATCCATCAGTTGAAAGTTCATGTCTAGCAACTCTGGTCGCTGACTGGTTTCTTCGCGACGCGCCTTTTCCTATAGTTCCTGGGATACAACGGGAGGGACTATCTCAACAATATCTACTTGAAATTGACGATCCCACTAACCCGTTTAACGTCGTACCCGATCTTGACCCTCAACCCAGTGACGGTGAGATTGATTAGTCATTGCATTATGCTGGTCAATATTGCATCTTCAGTTGGCATTGGAACATAGCATGGCGAGAAAATACTATGGTGGGGTATCGAAAAGGGTTTAACGAGGCACCTACCTAGATTACAGAATTTGAGGTTAAATTACGACGATATTCAATGAGAAATGAATATTGATACAATAAACTTCTACAGGTTTTTATCCGTGATCCATGTGTTACTTAAACCGCCTACGTAGGCATGGGTAGGTAGATACCTATCTGTTAGTGAATCAGAAATGTGACTTGTGAAGTTGTCAAGTTTGGGTTAGTGACAGAGCTTGAAAATATTCGTGATCGGTCCATGTCATGTCTAGGTACCTAGGTAGTCAGGATTTGTTTTCCCGGTGATTAAAAGGCAAACAATATCCCAGAACCTGAGTCAAATTAGACGGCTAGCCAATCTCCAACATTATTATCTGCGGGAGCCTAAATAGTTTGTAATTAATTTGCTTTTCCTATAAGTGCCTTTCGCATTTTCTGGCATTTAAAGACTGCAATCCTTTCTGGGCTTGGTCGATGTCTACAATTATGAAATTATCAAATGGATCTAAGAGAAGACTACGAATTTACAAGCAGAAGAAATAACATCCCGCAAGATGTCTACCATACTACTAGTCTCTCTAATACCGCGCGTGTTTGGTCTCTGTGCACCATACCCCATGGGAAACAACTCAGCTACGGTTAGCCAACCGACATGGGCAACCACGGTAACCATTTCCATTCGACCAGGCTCGCAACTGAATAATCACACCAGCTCTGTGGTATCGACACCATATATCACGGGAGAGAACCCAGGCACGGGTGCATTGGCAACATCTCCAGCTATCGCCAGCATATCGAATAACGCAACAGGACTGCCATGTGGATCGAACTGCTCCGATTCAGCAGATCAGCCTCCTGTGCTGTCTTCAGTATCTCTCACATCAGTGCCATACAATACCGACGAGGATCCGAGCCTTGCTAGCGTCACAACAATCTGGCCACGACCCGACAATGCTGATCCTCCGGATACCTCATTGCCAACTCCCGAAGTGCCGGCATATACCCCAACCTCTCAGACGATTACCCTTACTGTCAGTGTCACGGAAAACCTTAGTGGGTCGGGATGTAACACTTCAACGCTGATAGCTGCGACCGAACTGCCTGCCCCTATTAGTCAAAGCACCAGTCTTCCCATCTCATCTAATAGCGTACCTGTAAGCAGTCAGGTAATGTCATCAACAACAGGCGAAGGAAATGGTGTCGGAAATACAGGGCAGTTTTCAGCGGCAAACACTGGCCCAGGCCTTTCGAGTCAATATACGAGTACCGCCAGCTCTACAACTATCCCTATCACTGCTATCCTTGTTACACCTATTACGACACCTACCACGACACCTACCACGACACCTACAGCTACCGTGAAAGTCACTCCCATCACCGATTAGTTCTAGGACTGAACAAAATTTATTGATGAGTCATAGGGGTATACGAATTATTTCGTCCTTTAAGCTTACTATTTGGGGTGCTTTGGTGTTGGGATTTTTAGGGAGGTTTAGCAGGCGGCGGAAGTGCTAGGTTAGTCATGGGCCAATACATCTCCCTTTCTTCTTGTTTATCCTCAAAATGCGTATCATTCAAACTGCATGAATCTTCTTTGATTACCTATGTAACTAAGGACCAAGGGAGAATAGGGGTGAGGTGGGGTTGGCTTATTTGGAGATTACTCCAACCCACAGCTGCTGCCAGCTGTTGCCAGCTGTATTAGCTATAATGACCAACATTTGCACCGAAATACTCTATTTCTATACTTGAATAGCTCCGCCAATTAAGAAGTTAGTAAAATGAAGAAATTGATTCTTATTAAATCTTGAATGCCCTTTATATTGAAATTAATTTTACAGCATTCATAGCATTACTGAGTGAAACAGAATGATAATCGGAACATGGCCCTAATAGTACATTACCCCGCATACAAAATTGGGTATGGAAAGAAGTCACTTTGACGCTTAATATTATGCACGATTATTTTTGCGAAAATAAAACTTATAATCTTGAAATAAAAGGGTTAATTGAAGCTAGTATGGTGATATCTAACTTTGATATATATAAAGTATTAATAATCATTTAATTGTGCGTGTATCGTGAGGAGTAATATATCGTTAGCAAATTTACTTATAAACGCACCTCTTGGACAGCTGGCAGCAGGTGTATTAATGAGTAATCTCTAAATAAGCTATCCCCCCCGATTCTCTAAGGGGTGGGGTCATCTCCTTTTCTGAGATTTTGCCCCTTTCTGGTTTGCAGCATTTCTCAACTTACATACCTTAAGTGATGCCTACGCGGTATAGAAGCCTCTAAGACTGGAAATTCTCGTATCCGGGAATGGCGTTCCCTATACACATTCCCTATTAATAATATCAAACGCGACCGTTAATTTTACTTATTTTCAAATCTTTCGTTTTATAAATTTACAAATATAGGTATTCATTCAGGTGTGTTGCGAAACCTAGCACTGCTTTAATGAGCTCTGGCAGTTTAACTACTAAGTACTAACTCCAACACAATACCACTCGTTCCCCCACAGCATAGTTCCGCAGTTTGCGCCGTTAGGTCCCAGGACCGTGTTCCACGCGTATAGCTGTGTTGTGGTGATGCCATTCGCAGCGGCGAAATCGAAGCAGCCCTGTCCCGGCGTTGCCTCTGCAAACTTGTTGCAATTCGACACGATGCCCGTCTGCGTCGCCCCGGGCGCGGTGACGACCGTCGAGGTCGACGTCTGAACAGTGGACGTCGGTGTCGTAGTGGTGGAGCTGCCCGACACGCCTACGCAGTACCACTCGTCTCCCAACAGCTTGGTATTGCAGTTGGCCCCGTTGACGCCCAGCACACTGTTCCACTCGTACAGATGGGCGGGCGTGATGTTGTTCCTGGCTGCGAAGGTCTCGCACCCGTCGCCGGACTGGGTCTCGGCGAACTTGTCGCAGGTGGCTATGATGCCCGACTGCGTCGGGCCCGGCGCTGTCACAGACGTCGGGGGCGTGGCGGCTGTGGTGGATGCCCACACGCCGATGCAGTAGTACTCGGAGGCCCAGAAGGAGGTTGTGCACGCCGCGCCGTCTGAGCCGAAGATCGGGTTCCACTCGTAGAGTTTCGAGGTTGGGATGCTGTGCACCCCGGCGAAGTTGAAGCAGCCGTCGTCGGCTGAGGCCATGGCGTAGTTGTTGCAGCTGGCCACTAGGCCGTCCTGAGTGGGCGAGGGGGCATTTCCTCCCGAGGCGGAATTGGCAGAAGTAGTGGCGGTTGTTGTCGGCGTCACAACTCCTCCGGCTCCACCACGCTGCTGGTTTCCAGCGTCTGCTCCTGTCCCTAGCGGTGGTACCGCAAGGGAATAAGAGCCTGTGAGCCCAGGTGCACTTGTTTAGAGTCAGAAATAAAGATGGGATACTTGAGTCTATTAGGAAGATGAGATGACTGACCTTGTACATACATACTGGCCCACCGTGAGACTGTCGCAGAGACCCATGATGTGGGCGTTCCATTTAAGAAACTGCGATGTTGTCACGTTCCCTGCTGCTACTGCAAGGGTTGTACTGCAGGACCATCAATTAGCCAGATTCTCAACGTATTGCCAGTTTCATGTGCAGTGATGTGTTGTATGATCAGGGATAATGTCTTACCAAGTATCGTCACTACCAACCTGAGCGAGTTTGCATGCCGCTGGTAGGCAAATGCTCTTCGATACTTGACAGGTATCGCTGCTGGTTAGGTACTGCAGATCGCCGGTAGTGACACCGTACTGGGAAGACAACGTGTCGCAAGACGAAGAGACCTGTCTTTCCTTGAGGGACCAAGGACCAGCGCCTCGTCTTTGGGTCTCGCCTCCGATCGTCTGCCCTGAACACGTGGTTGATGCTGCAGGCGAGCTTGTCGTGGTGGTGGTGGTCGTTTCAAAGTCGATAGACGTTACGGGTGGGGCAACCTCATAAGTTGGCAACTGCCGCACTGTGATATCCGGGAGCGATGTCGAGCAGATGTCAGCAATATCCTGAAGCTGACCCACTAGGTAATCTGAATAGTCAGAGTCCTCCAGATAGCTCGAGGTTACGCGAAGGTACAGCATCTGCACGAAGCAGTCGTTGCAGAGCTGGAAGTGGGTAGAATGTTAGCGACGTCTCTTCCCCAAGGTCTAGTTTAGCTCAACTCACAACATCATCGTCGTATATGTTTGCCATCCGAGTGTTCTCTGATGAAATAGATGATGCGTTGCCCGAGCAGGTTGGATCCGAGGGGTTCATATCACAGTCTACACGAATAATATCTGAACCCGTGAAGTTCTGTGAAAGTGGCAGACACCAAGTATCTGCCTCAGTCCTGTAATGTAATTAGATAGATCATCTCGTTATCAAGAATCGGGTTTCGCATACATTGATGACAGACACGCAATGCCTATTCCGTCTACAAATCGTTCCGAAATTGTCCATGCCGGGACTAGCTTTCCGTAGGCTGAATAATATTGATTATCACACGCAGAGGCAACGTTCAGATCCCACATCTGGGCGGCATATGAACAATTCGACGCACAGAGCGCCGTGACATTGTCATCTTCCCACCAGTAGTTCTCGAAGGAACTGACCATCTGGAAGAGTGTTTGATCGCATTCTGGAATGGATTGGTTGCTGGAATATCTTGTCAGTCTGCTTTCTCATTTGATTGATTCTTGAGCATGGAGACGTACAGCGCCACGATACAGTCCTCTGTCACGTTGACCGCAGTTGCTAGCTTACTAGTATCGACAGCAGGATACAGGTTAAAAGACGCAACAACGTTAAGGTATGCCAATATGGCCACAAAGCAAAGGAGTATATTAGCCATTGTGATGGCGAACAGAAGGGGCTGGATTGACCTTGGTTCCTATCGGAAACCTATAGAGACTAGGGAAGAGACTGAGGGAGACGGGCTAGCCATGGCTACAGATGAGCGGCTTGGTAAAGGGGATATCAACGGCTAGTATCTACTGCGATTATGAGGCGCCGTAACCGCGACCAGTGTAACAAGATATTTGACCCCAGATAGGATGTGATCGGAATTGCCTCACCAGGGAGTACACTGCGCTAGCGCAGCCACTCACGCTCTAGATCCCTACCAACACAATAAGTTACTATCAACTTCCCCGCTCACGCTTCGATAGAGGTGAGAAATTTAATTTAAATGGCGTGGTAATACATGTTAGGGTGCAGTGCATGCTGACGCTGTTCAGAAATGATAATTATTGTGTCGGATAGGTAGATGTAAGACTTACACAACCTGTTTTCCTAGTCAACCTGCATAACCACGAAGTTGGTAACTACATAACTCCTGCTGATCATCTCGACGATGAGAGCCTCATGTGAGCAATATGATACTATCCTAAGGCGGCAGTTTCTTAAGCAACAGCGACACCCCTGTTCTGTACGACATCGTTTCTCACGAAGCATTCCAATAGACTCGTCGTCAGCTTACTAAGAATCTCTGGGTGAATATCGCGGTGTAAATGAGAGATAGGGGTAAAAATAGGTATCGAGCTTTCGTGGTTTTTAGTAGCTACTACTGGTGCCTTATAGCACATTGAGCCAGATCCTCGGAGCACCCTAAATACTGTCCTGGCTGGACTTCTACGGTCGTATTCAAATATGAAGGTTATTTTGGCCACCGAACGAACCCCGCCACGGATCTTATGCCTGATGACTGGGTTGATGATTGCTCCATGGCGTGGCGTATAAGAGTCAACCGGTGTGGCTTGCCGGCGAGCGAGGGTCTAAGGAAAGCTTCTCTTGATTAAGGTAGGAGGTGTGATCTCTGCACGATAGCTACCTAGTGTTTTAACAGGTCAGCAGCAGTAATATCACATCTACATCGACGCGGGACCTGCGTCCGAGCCAAGAGACCCCGCTTAGGGCGTTTCGTAGCCGTCCGTATCACCGCCACAGGTAACACAACAGGAGTCATTTTCATCTATCAGTTGATTTTGTATAAGTCTCATCTTACGCTGTTGTGTAACGCTGTAAATTGTATGTCTTGCGTCTAGATGCGTCGAGACGGCCCCGGCTTCAGACCGAAACGTACCACTACAATAGCTCCCATGGGATGGATATCTGGGTATCTCTGCAGAATTATCGATTTCCACTGCGCTTGGCGTTGCTTACGCTCCTGTAACGTTTGATTCAATAGTCTCGTGAGTTGAGCGGAATCCGAGTTCCTATTGATCTCAGCAACATGGTTTCATGCTTCCAATGATACTGTTGGCGGAGGCTCCGGACAGTGCCGTCGACTGGACATGTAGTTGTAGGTAACTTGTGTCAGAAATCTGCTCTGCTGACATGGAGTTATATGTATTAGTGCCGCTGGGACGCAGTAGTCCCCGGCGAGCAAAAAAAGTCAACACCCAACCGATGCAGGAGAAGTGAAGGGACCCAATACAAGTGTGGCCAGCAACCTACTTAGACAATCTCAAAGTGAAAGAAGATCCACGACGCTCAATCCAGTCATCAAGGCTCAGAATTCTGGTTGTCACCATCATGAAGTCCTTCTTTTTGCACTTGACGCTATTTTGGTTCTCCTTTAACACGGTCCTTACCATTCCATCGCCTGAAAGGAGAACGCCACCTCCAGATCTCTTGCCCCCAATATTCCAACGTGCACTTCCGACTGGCACCTGCAACGCCAACACTCCCTGTGAGAATGCCGCCTGCTGCGGTACCAACGGCCTTTGCGGATATTCGCCTACTGAATGTGGTGCGGGTAGGCTTGAGACTCGTTCTTGGATATCTTCACGTATGCTTATGTATGACTCTAGGTAACTGTACGTCAAACTGCGACGCCAAGGCGGAATGTGGCCAGTACGGCAAGGAGGGCCAAAAAGAGTGCCCATTAGGCGTATGTTGCTCTGAGTTTGGGTAAGTGACACTTTACGAATGTCGCTGTAGAAAAGATATTAACTGATCTTTCATAGCTTTTGTGGATCAACAAATGACTTCTGTGACAAAGACAAAGGCTGTCAGGCAGACTTTGGTGGCTGTGGTGATGTAAAGAGACCTTCGTGTGGTGGAACGTCTGCCAACAAGAGGACGGTTGGATATTATGAGTCTTGGTGTTAGTTTATTCCGACTATACCTAGCACTCAATGCGAAATACTGACTACTTTGACTAGCAACGACTCGAGCCTGCCAACCGGTGGACCCCGAGGATCTCAATCTGAATGGCTTCACGCATATCAATTTCGCATTTGCTTTCTTTGACCCGAAAACATTCGCAATCGCGCCCATGGATGACACCAGCGGTTTGCTATATGAACGCTTCACTGGCCTCAAAGATACGCACAACGGCCTTGAAACCTGGATCTCTGTCGGTGGGTGGTCCTTCACCGACCCAGGCCCGACGCGGTCGGCATTCAGCGATATGAGCAGTAACGCTGCGAACAGGAAGAAATTCATCAACGAGCTGATCAATTTCATGGAGCATTACGGCTTCGACGGGGTAGACCTGGACTGGGAGTACCCACAGGCTGACGACCGCGGCGGCGTGACGGCTGACAAGGCGAACTACATCTCCTTGGTCAAAGAAATGAGAGCTGCATTTGGTAGGTGTCCCTTACGGACTTAGAAATGCATGCAGACTGACGGAATTCGCCAGGTGATAAATATGGTATCACATTGACGTTGCCCACGTCATATTGGTACCTGCAGCATTTTGATCTCGAATCCATCCAGCCGAACGTCAACTGGTTCAACTTCATGGCGTACGACTGTGAGTCATCATGAAACACCGTTTGACTAAGATTTATACTAACGTCCAACAAAAGTGCACGGAGTCTGGGACGCCCAGTCCCAATTCGTCGGGCCTTATATCGCGCCCCATACGAACGTCTCCGAAATCGACCTGGGTATGGACCTTCTATGGCGCGCTGGACTCAAACCCGAAAACGTCGTTCTAGGTATGGGATGGTACGGAAGAAGCTTCACCCTTGCGGATCCATCCTGCAACACCCCCAATGGCGTTTGCAAATTCACCGGCGGTGCCAAGGCCGGCGAATGTTCCCAAGCCAGCGGCATTCTCGACCTTCAGGAGATCAAGGACATCGTAAAGGAGAAGAAGCTCACTCCCCAATGGGATAAGACTGCGGCTGTCAAGTGGATAACCTGGGACAGCGATCAATGGGTTTCGTATGACGATGATGATACCTTCGATCAGAAGCGCAAGTTTGCAAACAATCGCTGTCTTGGCGGGACTATGGTAAGTGAAAATGATGTTGCCGCCAGTGCTCGGGCTGACGCGAGATGATAGGTATGGGCCATGGACCAAGTCGATCAATCCGCCGATAACGGGTTAGCGCCGGCGTCGGGAGTGACCACGCAAGACCAGGAAGACGCCGGACAAATGCGTGACGACCTCGTTGCTGGTGTCACCTGCTATTCCACGGATTGTGGAGCCAAGTGCAAGAAGGGCACCAACGAGGTGACGCAGATGAATGGCCAACCGGGCAAACTGTCTACGTCCGGTCGCTGCAACAAAGGCGAGTACCGTTCACTCTGTTGCGACGATGGTACTACGATGGGCACCTGCAAGTGGCGGGGATTCCGCGGCATTGGCCTCTCCTGCATGGGAGGTTGTGCTGATGGCGAGACCGAGGTCGTTCAGGACACCAACAATCACGGCAAGAGCGGAGACCAGACCTGCACGGGTGGTATTCAGAGCTACTGCTGCAAAGGGTTCAAGCCGGCTCCATCACCCGATGAACTCAAGCAGAAGGCCGAGGACGAAGCGAAGGCGGCTGCCGAGGCGGCCGCAGAGCAAGCTGCATTGGACATCGCTGCGAAGGCGTTTTGCAGGCTTGCGGTGCCCGCTCTTCTCGCACCTCTTGAGGCTCTTGAGGCTCTCATCCCGATCGTGGGTGAAATCCTCGACATAGCCGAGATTGCTGCGACACCAGCACTAATTCAGCTGTGCACTAAGGGTATCGAGAAAGAAGGCAAGGCTATCTTCAAGGTATTCGGCAAGGAGCACACCATCGACAATTTTAGTAAGCCTACCGCGAAAAAGACAGATAGACCAGACGAGTCCAGCCATGTAAGTGAATAACAATGTAAACGCATATGCTCTAAGGTTGTCGCTAATCCCCTCACAGAGCACTGCAAAGACCAAAGATGATAGTTGCAGTGGCAACGGAAAGCGCGCACCCCGTGCGTGCCGTGTTAAAGAGTTCGTGCGCACGACTGCCGTATCCAACGCTAACCCTGCCAGGATAGGGTCAATCGTCTGCGACGTTGCCATAGGCGGATACTCGCAGCCCTGCCTCAACTACCGCTCTATCGCGAGCCGCTACCCACAACACCGAACACTGACGTGCCCGTACAAGTACGTCGACACCAAGAAAAGGACAGCACCGCGGAACTTCTATAATGAACGGAACACGGGGGCATGGAACGCAAAGATGATCGCATTCCCACAAGGAGGATGCGAGTACGACGAGTTCCCCCCGGCCGCCATAGCCGACCTGAACGATGGCTACAACCTCCTGAACCTGGAGGGTAACCCCCCGCGACCGGTGCCGGACCGGCCGGCCTACGGGCGCTACGTTGACTCGGGCGAGAACCAGGCCGCCGGCAAGCTATTCGGCAAGTGTCTCAAGAACCCGAAACCGACCACCGATCACACGGCCGATGTGTGGATCAGGGACCGTAGCCCGCAGACCAAGTACATCGACGTGCGCGCTGTCTTCACACGGCAGCAGTTCACCATGGATTTCCCGGGGCTAGGCGACCCGGAGGATGATGGGCTAGCAGATAACGCGTGCCAGCCGTACCAACAAGGGGTCGACCATCGTGGCTACGCGTTGCAGAACAATGACGACTGGTTCCTCAGCCACGCAAACGCCGCCGCAATGCAGGACGAGTGGGCATCGTCGCCCAACTACAGGCGCGAGTGGGTTGACTCGGTTGGTGTAGTGGTCGTCGGCACCAACAGCAGCCGCCCGGCCACACGCGAGGAGACGGCCCATGAGTTCGGCTTCGACGAGTGCCAGGACGGCAAGTGCTCGCGGGAGATCGAGGCGCTGAAGATAGTGGCTACATCGGTGAAGAAGGTCACGCGAACGGTGCCGTCGGCCGCGCTCGTGGAGCCCACGCCGGCCGTCAATGCGCCAGGCAGCTGTAGGGAAGAAGAAACGACGCCGAGCCGGAATAGACTAGGACTAGTTGAACCAGATCTTCCCAAGCAAACTGTGGCGGCCGGACTTGTATAATCTATTCGCAGACATACCGACGTTTATATTGAAATATGACTGCAGATGCACGGCTTCGGTAGCATATAGTAAACGTATTACTTAGCGAAATGCAAGTTTTCCCTCATTACCATTAATGCTGCCAAAAAATAAAATAAAAAGTCCTCTGTAAAGGTTGGGGTCAAAGATTTCGCACATCTGACCATTGGTCAAATAAGACTTTTGCGCACTGTGAAAAATTTTGTCTTGGTGGCTGGGTCCCCTGGGTTCTCGCGGTTGGCCACTAAATTTTCCAAGTATAAACATTGCTTGAAGCCCTTTAATACAGTACCAATTAGTTGCTGATCTAGGTAATTGCGCACTGGGTAAGGAGCATGCTGATGTGCGAAATTATTAGCCCCAACCTCCGTACCGGTCGGTGCCTTAATCATAGTCTATGTTCCTTCTGCACGTCGCTATCTGTTAGTGCAGAATCTAAATGGCTCGCAGGTTCGGGGAGACTCACATGTAATCAGGTTGAGCTCGTTTCCACTCCAGCAAAGCCCGTCTACACTCGTCTCGTTTGAAGTCGTGAGGCCAGCCGTGCCTCTTGTAGATGCGAACCAGGTCCTAGAACCCAAAACCGTTAGACCAGCTTCTGACCGTGACAGAAAAATTCAATACCGTGGTGTCATCTGCCCACTTTCCCTTGGGTCGGGGATCGTCGTCTTCACTATCTCCGTCATCGCCGTCGTCCTCCTCTTCGTCAAATGGGATCCAGCCAGTCCGAATGGCAGACAACTTCTCATTTGGAATGCCGAGCCACTCCATTTGCATGTACTTCTGCCGCCACCTGTCCAAAAACTCGCGTATCGGCAAAGTCTCATCACAGCACCGATCACGCCAACTCCGAGGATCGCCCTCAGGATACGTAGGCTCGTACACGTAGTACATGGAATAGTATCTTGTCACAGTGCCATCCGTCGTATCTAGTAGAAGCACCCACTCCTCTCGATCCCTACCTGCAGTTAGCTGCACTACCCACTCAGGCCACTGCCACTCCCCTCGCAAGTTACGATGCAGCCAGGGGGTAGCGGCGGGTCTGCTCACGAGACGCCAGTCGCACGCGAAGCACTCTGGTGCGATCCAGTTGAAGCGCTCTCCGACCTCACCCCGTATATAGGGCAGGTGGCGAAGCAGCTCGACTACTTCGTCTGGTTTGTGGATGTCCGGCTTAGCGAGGGACTCGCTCGTGATCTCGGGCCAGCCACCAGGTGGTGCATAGTCAATAACAGATGGGTCTATGTGAGGTAGCATGGCGAGAAAGTTGTAAAAGTCACTCAATGCAGACACAATTTCTTGTCTAGAGTAGTGCGCTGGTTTTCTGAGGCGAGGGTCGGGCGACATATTTGAGTCAGCCATGATGGCGTATGTAGAGGGTGCGATTGAGGGGGGAAATAGTTGTTATTCTTAGGTTTTAACTTGGATCTGAAACTGGGAGATTTTCTCTTATTAATTCCTTGTATTACATTATACGCACACTAAATATGCTGTGTCACCACCCCGTGGCGCGCAATCCCGCATCAACAGTACCCCTTTCCACATATAAATCACCATATAAATGAATGTACTGTCGACGCTCGCCTGCTTCTCAGCCAAGCCAACTGAGCTTCATGTACCTCATCTCCACACTGCTTTTGCACCAATGGCACCTGGCAATATCTACCGACTCGGGAGTCCCATATTAGGTAAGCTCAGTCAAAGAATGAAAGTTTAATTTGAAAACACCATGCATGCTTAATTAACCGTGAATGAAATTATAACCATCTCTTGCTCTCCATGACTCCATAGGCGCTTTGTGCTACATGTATCAATTAACTACCTACAGTAAGTACCTAGCTATTCTATTAGTATACCCGGGGTTTGGGGAGATTTATTTTAAAAAGATTATGCTATTACCATTAAGACTCCTTTTTTTCTATTTGAAGTAATGCTACTATCTTGACTATTGTTGATAGGGATTTCAGACTGGCTAATGACAGCTTTGTGGAGGTTCGTTTAAAATATTCACTCCACAAATAGTAAAGACGACAAAGCTACATACTCAAGATCATTATTAAGTTCAAGGCTATGAAAACTACCTAACCCATAAAACTAAGAGATATAAGCTTAGTTGGTGGTTGAATTTTCAAATATATCATAAGACGTACTGGGTGATTATTGTTTCCGGTCGTATCTGACTGCAATGTGAAACGCACTTTGCGCTGTTTAAGTTATTTTTATTAATTCGGTTGAGTTCGATATCAGGCAACATTAACACTTGCATTATTCAAAAAAATACTAAATGTATCATATTTGTGTATAGTTAAGTCCCAGTGAGTTAATAATATTTTAATACGAATTATTGAAAACTGCTAGATTATTATGTACCTACCTAGTTAGTTAATTAGGTTTAATATATGAGTTTTTCGTCACTACCTAATACTCTGAAATAACCTTAGCTTCTCGGTATAAACACAAAGTTTTTACCTTGCATGTTATGCAGTCATATCAATTTTGTTCTATTTATACCTCTGCTACTCTAGTGTGACTACTCTAAAATACACCCATAAAATACTCTCATCATTCTACACAAACACATTATCAAATGCTTTTACCACAATCTACGTTAAGGTGAATCATGAGAGATTCGGTCCCAGGATAAAAAGATGACATTCTTAGATTATACCAAGATGAGTAGTTGCCTCCTGTCTGGGTAGAGCAGAATAGCTAACTGTATCTTATTTTTCATATTTAACTATGCTATTCACCCTCCTTTCCTCACACACAAACTTTCTTCATATATTTTACTCCCCTTATAAAATACCTTTTACTCATACATATCCCTCCTGATAATTTGTCAGCTTACCTTAGGTATAACGTCATCCACCACCTCACCGCTCATACCACCTCACCGCTCACTTTTTAAAAATTTTAAACCTTAAATATTAAAAAGTTCATAACTTCACGAA
>MU405307.1:0-131148 GCA_022836615.1 Annulohypoxylon bovei var. microspora
ACGGAATTACCGCGATAGGAGATTTTTGATAAGGACCATGGAGAAAAAAATTACACCAAAGCTCTTCCCGTTCAATTACCCTCGTTAAACTCGGGTATTCTAAGCTTTGCGAAGCGCGCGCAACGCGCCGAGCAAAAGCACGCAGCCGCCAATACGGAGGGCTTGGAGGGTTAAAGGCGGCGGGACGAGCGGTGATATACAAAAATAAGTAAAGCCCGGGTTGCAAAGTATAAGATTCGAACCCGAGGTGTTTTAAGGTGGCCCGTGCGGGTGTGGAAAGTTCGGGTCTTGTGTTCCCGGAACGGGGACCTCATGTTAAATGTTACGAGTTTCGATATCGCGTCCTTTTATACGACCTTGCGGATTTTTAACTCTCCAGCTTTTTCCGGATCGCGGACATCGCGCCAGACTGTTAATTTCTCTTCTCTTCTCTTATCGTATCCGTCGGACGGCGGAAATATTACATGTAGCCGACTTGGGTCGAGCTGCTCTCCTCTGCGAGCAGCTGCTCCCACTGTACCCATTCGTTCGGATCCATCTCGAACGACAGGAGGTCGGGAGACACGTCAGCCTCTAGGGGTTCGAAGCTAGGGATGTTTCCGTCGTACCTCTGAGATGGAGCTTCGTCCGAGCCGAACGGATCCCGGGCGGCGGGCACGAGATCTGCGGCCGGGCGTCTTTTCCTAGGCGGGGATTCTAGCGCCGGGCTCTGGCAGCGGCGGATGGCCTCGATGTATTCTGGCGTCGCCGGCTCGGGGAGGCCTTCGGCTTTCGAGGCGGCGACGTATCCGTCCCAGACGCTCAGCGTCCACTTGCCCAAGGTCGCCGGTACGGCTCCCGTGAACTTCTCGAACACGATGGGGTAGTGCGAGAAGAAGGAGCCGATCAGCAGCCACGACCTGTCGACCTCGGGCCCCGTCTTGCGGTGTCGCATCTCGATGAGCACGTAGAGCATCGTGTTCCAGAAAAAGGCCGAGCCGAGCTGCCACGTATATTTATCCAGCCCGTGGGAGCCTCTCTGGACCAGTATCACGTACTCCAGCAGCTTGATGGCGTTTGAGAATACTATCTGGCGCTCTCTCCTGGAAGCCTTGGCGGGGCAGCTGGCGAACTGTCGCGGGTTGTGGGCGAAGATCCTCAGCCTGCATATGGACGACCTGATCGAGATCGATACGTAATTGTGCAGCGAGTTCGACGGGTCGCAGTAGCGCATGAACCTTCTCTCCCACCGGTCCTCGACCTCGTTTATGATGCTCTCCTTCTTGGCGAACGGGATGTTCGCGTTGGAGAGCACCTCCCAGCCCACGTCGCCGGCGCTCGACGCCGGAAACTTGCGCAGAGTCTCTAGGATGTCGCATCTCACCACGCAGATCGTCATCGAGGTGATGCCTTCGCGTTCGGGCGGCGGGTCCGTCATGTCCGGGTAGAGGTCGTCGTCCTCGACGTTCAGCGGAGGTTTGGTGTCGCCGCACATGAGGTCCAGGGACGGCCTCGCGCCCATCACGTCGGCCGTGCGGAAGTCCATGTGGACGAGCTGGAACCAGAGCCGCCTCCTCATCTCCGTCTCGAAAGGCGGCAGCCCGAGAGACGTGCCGTCCCGGTGGAGTCCCATCTTACGCGCGAGCCGTATGGCCACTCCTGTCAGCACGAATAGGGTGTCGCATCGGTAGCTGTCTCTTACGCACATCTTTCTTGTTAGCTGGAAGTCGAAGTCGAAGTCGAAGATGAAAAGTAGCAGATAGAAGATGACAGATGGAAGATGCCAGATGGTATATGGTAGATGTGCTTGTGGTTACGGCTTACCATGAACATTGCGTATGCCAGAAGAGTCATGGGACTAGAGGTCGATAAGAATCCCGCGTTCACCAAGGCCTGGCGGGTTGCGCATCTATAACGAGAATACGTGACGGGCTGCTGCGCTCCGAACAAGGTCTGGCACTCGTCCCCCTTCAGGGAGTTGACGGTCGCGAGGTAGAAGGCAAACACCGCCGCTTCTAGGCTTTTGGGCATGTCTTGCGGATTTTGCAGCCCGTCGGTTAACGCGGACCAGAACGTGGGAAGATGCAAAACCTTCATCAGGGGGTCGGCCCGGTCAAGAAATATTTCCTTTAGCTTTGGCAATATTTGAGGAGGAGGATGCAGGTCTGCGAGGTTCACGAGCTTGCTGCCGTGGTCGGGATCGATGAACATCTCGCTTTCCAACATGTTTGACTCGTCCATCGGCTCGCCGACGGCGCCGACTTCTGGGTGGTAAGACTACGTAGCGGAGGTAAGAGAAAGTAAATTACAGGAGTGGGATGGTAGAGATGGTAGAGATGGTAGAGATGGAACACGTACTTCGTCGCCTAGATTGGACCAGGGGGCGCTGAAGAATTCGATAAGATACCTACCGCTCCGGATAGACATTGTTGGCAGGCTTACCTTTCAAAATAGCTCGACGTGCCCTCGCTCGTGATGAGTTGCGGTTTGGTCTCCTCGAGCCCGAACGGGTCGCTCCGTTTTTTGCTTCGGGGCTCGGCGCTCTTGTCTATCTCGACGTCGGGCTGCGATGCCGTTTCCGAGTCGGAGTCGTCGAACTCCTCGGACGGCTCGACGCTCGCGCCGTACGATTTCAGCAGGTCTTCGTACCGCTTCAGTTTAGCGTGTATGCCTTCCCTGCGAGGCTTGGTTCGTTTACGTTTCCCGCGCACGGGAGGTACGAAGCTGCATTGCTTCTCTGCCTTGACGCAGTTGGAGCACGGGGTGCGCCGGTCGCATTTGACCTTCCGCTGCCTGCATATCAGGCAAGAGTAGCCTTTCAACCCGTCTCCCGGCCCGGGCTGATCACCAGCCGCCGAAGATTGAGACATGCCTAAACTTATTTCATCGCCGATCTATTCAAGTCATATAATTTATATAGGTAGGTACCTAGGTGTGTGCCTAGGTATGTATGTAAGCCGTGATAAAGACAAGATCGGAGGGTTCTCGAGGCCTCTGGGGCGTGCTAAGGTACTAGAATATGTAAGTGGATCGGCGGATCGACCTTTTCGGGGTTCGGACAAAAATAGTCAACCTTTGAGCGCCGAGGAGCGTTATTTGACTCGAGACTAGCCCCCTGATGTCAGCGTTCTGTCTCGACCCCGGAACTAAATTGCGATAAAATTAGGCATCCTTGGAAGTTTCGGTCTTCTATAAGTTCTTGTCTGGGCCCGGAAACCTTTCTAGCTGAGCTTTCCATCCGCTGTTCCCCCATTTGCGTCCCTTCGATATAACCATGTCTAACCCCTCGTCAGATGGCGACGAGAAGCCCCTCGAGGGCCAGCCTGCTGAGGGCGTTCGAGAGGCGGATGCAAACGTAGGTCGTGCCGAATATCCCAGCAACCGGAAGAGGGTCGTGATCATGGCGGCGCTTTACTTGGCCTCTTTCTTGGTGACTCTGGTATGGTAGACCTCCTATCCGCGCGGGCAACCCTTCCCGCCTCGGTCCTTGATGGCTAACCTCGGGCTCGGCTGCAGGACCAGAACATCATATCGACGGCTATCCCGCGGATCACCGACGAGTTCCGTTCGCTAGGCGACGTCGGCTGGTACGGCACGGCGTACCTGCTGACCATGTGCAGCTTCCAGCTCGTCATGGGCAAGGTGTATAAGTTCTATCCTGCCAAGCCTCTCTTCTTGGCCTGCTGTCTCGTCTTCGAGATCGGCTCGGCGGTCTGCGGCGCGGCTCCCACCTCGACGGCTTTCATCGTCGGCCGTGCCGTCCAGGGCTTGGGCGCGTCCGGGTTGTTCTCGGGGCTCATGGTCATCATGTTTCACACCGTTCCGCTGCGGCAGCGGCCGATCTATCAAGGCATCTTCGGCGCCGTGTTTGCTGTCGGGTCTGTCGTCGGTCCTCTGATAGGAGGCAGCTTTACCGAGAAGGTGACCTGGAGGTGGTGCTTCTACATCAATCTTCCGGTGGGCGCGGTGTCGATCCTCGTCACCGCGCTGATCTTGCACATACCCGACCAGAAGCTCGACGCGCGAGCCGACGGGTGGGTCGCGAAGCTGATGCAGCTCGACCCCGTCGGCAACCTCGCGTTCTTCCCGGGTATCATATGCCTGGTCCTGGCTCTCCAGTGGGGAGGGGCCGAGTACGCTTGGAATAGTGCCCGCATCGTTGTGCTCCTGGTTCTCTGCGGCGTCCTCTGCCTCGTCTTCGTGGGCATCCAGGTCTGGAAGAAGGAGGAGGCGACCGTCCCCCCTCGTATCGTGAAGCAGCGCAGCGTCGCGGCTTCTGTCTGGTTCGGGTTCTTCCACGGCGCCGGCATGATGGTCTTGACGTATTATCTTCCGATCTGGTTCCAGGCCGTGAAAGACGTCGACGCCGTCCAGTCCGGGATCATGCTGCTCCCCCTGATCCTCTCCACGGTTTTCGGCTCTCTCTCCTCCGGCGTCGTCATCTCCAAGGTCGGGTACTACTCGCCGTTCTTCTTCCTCAGCTCGATCTTCATGCCGATCGGGGCGGGCCTTCTGACGACCTTTACCCCGGCGGTAGGCAACGCCGAGTGGATCGGCTACCAGATTATATTCGGGCTCGGGCTCGGCTTCGGCGCTCAGCAGCCGCTGAACGTCGTCCAGACCGTCCTGGACAGGCCGGACATCGCCACCGGCTCCGCCCTCGTCATGTTCACGCGCTTCCTCGGCTCCGCGATATTCCTGCCTGTCGCGCAGAACATTTTCCTCAACAGCCTAGTTTCGAAACTCAGCAACCTCCCCGGCATCAGTCCCGCTGCCGTGACGGGTGGCGGTGCGACCGAGCTGAGGAACCTCGCTTCCGGGGACGATCTCGCGACGCTTCTTTCCGACTATAATGCGGCTCTTGTCGATGTATTCTACATGATGGTAGCTACAGCTGGTCTGACCATGTTCGGAAGCGTTTTTGTGGAATGGCGTAGCTTGAAAGCTCGTGCTAAAGAGCAGGCGGATCAGACTAAGAAGCCCGACGATGCTACGGTGACTCGGGAATCTGTTTAACTACCTTCCGTACCGTGCGGTCGAGGTAGGAAGGTTACCTAGCTATGGTGAAGCCAGTCTTCGATTAGCTAGATAGAAAGGGACACTTCTCTATAGACGGATAGACTAAACCCTCGGTTACCTTTTTGTATTCATAATACCTATTTTAATATATTCTCCTCTTCTAATCTAATATTTTTCTTTCGGGGTAGGTAGTTTTGATCTCCTACCCAGCTTTATGGCTTGAACGACACCTTCGTCTGCTAAATGAGTTATTCAACAACCCCAATGTCTGTTAAGGGAGAAGGTTACAAAATCCACGTTGATTCCCCCAATCATCTTTAACTGAAGCCTTTTCAATGATTTTCCAATATTATTGTACAAGCCTCAAACTCTAACTCGAGCTTAAATTCAATCTACGAGATGTAAAGTAATTGATGGATATATCTTATAGAAAAGCCGACTACGAATACCCCTAAGCCGTCCGCATCCGCCCATCCCATTTATATACACCTAGAAGATAGCCCCCGCCCGCCCCGATGCGTTAATTCTTCACGGTGATGAGCTCGTACAGAAGCATGAAGGATACCCCTATCTTACATAACATAACAAAACACTACCTAGGTAGGTACCTTGTAATACAGCCCCTTATCCATCTACGCACCCATACCTAATTAGCCATGATGCTCCTACCTCCGTCCATGGTGATGCGAGCTCTGATCACGACGCGCATGATGCGGTGGGCTAGGCGTTTCTGGGTACTCTCGATCTTCTGCGCCTGAGATTTCTGCTTCTCGAAGTCGATGATCGCGCTAGGAGCGAACACCAGCGCCTCGCCGGTCTTGAGCTTGACGATGTGCGAGAAGAGCTCGACGATGGGGTCGCTCGACGAGACCACTATATCGTGTAGGCTGCTGGCATTGTTAGCTCCGTCTCTCCGCGCCGCGTCTTGATCGACGTCTTCGATCCTTCTATCGACTTTCGACGCCATCGAGATCCCCGCCAGGTGTTTCGTGAGCACCTTCAGCCACTCTGGAGAGGTGAATCGGTGGACGACGGTGACGCTGCACAGATCGAGAAGCTTAGGTGATATCGTCGGCTCCTGGGTCGAGATGACGACGCGAGCACCCAGGTGACGCTGCAGGCGGATTACCGACAGCAGATTGTTGGTGAGGGTCTCGCATTCGACTGTCTCGCCCATATATTTGTGCGCTTCGTCGAGGGCGATTACTCGGCCTAGTGGGGTTTTCTGCTCGAGAAATATTGCGAGGCATATATTAAACAGTGAGCATGCCATGCTCGGTGTGATACATGGGCACGAGAGGTCTACGATGATTAATTCTCCCGACTAGAGAAGGGTTAGTCAATCCGGCAAACGCCAACGCTCTAAAGTCACCATCTAGGTACCTACCTACCTAGGTAGGTACATAAATAAGGGGCTCTATAATTGCAAGGATGTACTTACTCTAGGAGTCCAGTTCGTGCCGCTAGAATTTATCTTATAATTCATACGCTTCTGTGATTTAGAATTTGCGGGAGAAATTTGCGCTCCGAGACCGATCTGCTCCGGGACCATGAAGCTTTCCAGCGTGTCTAGGCGTTGCTGCAGAGGCCGCATTTGATCGGGCATCAGTTTCTCGTTCTTGAGCTCCCTGACGAAGTCGTTATATTTGAAGCCTGACCTTGTCTTCTGCTGTTCGATGCGCATGTCTCTTAGGATTCTCTGGATGACGTGCATGTAGAGAGGCTGGTTTCGGTCGCCGAACGCCATGAGCTCTAGCATGCGTTTGGTGTTAAGATACGACTCCTTAAGCCGTAACTCTTCGACCTTTACATTCTTCAGGGAGCTATAAGTATCCTATGATAACGTCAGCCAGGTGAGGGAGGCGGGGGTTTAGAGTGCTTCAGATACCTTTATGGTGGTAGCGTTTGTCGGCGGACATAACACGCGGACGCTGACGCGGGGATCGGTGGACAGATATGCGGCTTCGCAGGGTACGCCGCCGGAGTCGGATATGAACGTGTCGTAGTGGAATACTATACCTGTCAGGGGTTTGGGGAGCCGCCCAAGTATCGGAGCGGGGATCATGCAATTCTCGAGCACGCATGAAAGGCTATGGCTCTTCCCGGACCCCTGGCTGCCGCAGATGAACATGCTAGAGGGCGAGGTGACGTTGTAAAATATCCGCGGGTCCTCCGTAGGTGTCTGTCTTAATATGTCCGAGTCTCCGGCGAGGAGTGCGTATTGGGAGAACGGGTTCTTGGAGGCGTCGGTAGCCAGTCTTTCGGCGTTCCTGAGTATCGAATAAGTGAACAGCGGAGCTGACATGATCTCGTCGAGATCGTCCTTCTCTGGAAGTCGCCTAAGAAGCGAAATCTGCTGGTGTAGGTTCCCATCCCCTTTTTTTCCTGATTGATAGCTTCCGCCCCCTCCCAGTTCACCTTTGCTCGCGAAAGCTTCGACATTCCCGTTCCCGTTCCCGTTCCTATTCTTATTCATATTCTTATTACCGCCACTGTTCAAACGAGAGCTAATACTCATGTATCAGCTATACAAACATGGATATGCTTTACGTCGATGTCTACTTACTGTAGGGATCCTTTATCGGAAGGGCTTGTCGTGGATGCGGCAGACCCGGTCTCGAACTTAATGCTCTGCTCGGCCATAGTCCGTAATGTGTTGATAAGATGTTTTATACTCGTAGGTGGAATTACAATCTGTACAAGCTTATAGCCACGTGGGAAGTTATTTCGTGTAGAAGAACGTATGCGGTGATTTGATCAGAGCAGTTGGTGTAGAGAATGAGATGAGGCGTTTTGGAATGTCCGCGCTGGCCTAGGACGACGATTAGAGTATTGGCCCTTATATGATATCAGAAATCAGGTTGGGAAGTCAATACCTAGTACAGCCTCTGGCAGAGACTGGTAGCCTCGCGGCCGACATCCTAAGGGTGCAAACGAAGGTGCCTAATTCTTATACGGGAATGTACGTACATGCTAGGTAATTCCAGGCAGTACCTACGTTGTCCATCTACCCGTATTGGAGCCAGAACATTCGAAAACAAACGAGCTCAAGCAATCTACCGGACCACGAGTGTTCGTCGTTGATACTTGTCATTGATGTATTTGCCCCAAGTTACCTCATGTTGCTTACCGAGACTCCCAGTATCTGACGGCGGAACAGCGTTTGCTGCCGATAGTTCCAGGAGTCACGATTTGGCCTATGTCGGATGCGTGCGTGTTCAGGTGATCGATATGTAGGTAGATTTCAGATGCGAATGGAAGAAATATATTTGGGTTGACGGGCGCAGGTACCCGTTTGAGACCTGTCATATTTTTCTCTCCTCTCATCCCCGCGACGCCTATTACCATCCATTCATAGTGATTGTTCTCTTCGGTTCGAAGAAACAAGAGACAAGAGATAGCTTAAAGATGTCAGACATACACGTATTAATCGACTAATACCCGAAAAATTGATAGCACCACTATCTAAAACTTCGGATGCCACCAGCCACGTCTTGTGTTTGTACGGGAAAAGATATTTGCTACTTTAGGTATCTACTTCCTGATTACTATTTGTAGGTTCAATTGAATGACAAAAGACTTACTAGTAGGTGTACCTAGGTAGGCATTCTTCATTCGTATTTTATCCATATGGATTCTACGTAGGTACCTACCTCTCAGCACCTACCTCTCAGTAGGTACCTAGGATTAGTGGTATCAGGTTGGTATCGTGAAGTTGGCCATTTCAATAGACTAGAAAGTTAAGGTTGGAAATATATATGTATGTATTTTCTATCAAATACATATTTACCTAGGTATAGGTAAGTGCCTATGTAACTTGAAGTATGAGTGTTCGGATCAAGTTTAGGGGATGAGATATTATCTTAACTTTTATATGTGGAATCTCCTGAAGCTTGAACTTGAATGTGTTGTGTTCAATGTTAAAGCAGTTCAGCTGTTTCGCTAAGGCGGTATGTGGGTATATATGGGCACTTTGTATGTGTGGCTGAGGGTACCTACTGGCCGGTACTACCAGCGCTAACATGCGCTAACATGCGCTAACATGCGCTAGGAGCTCTTAAGCTATGCCAAGCTCGCTAGCTTGCAGTAGTGGGGTCCGAGATTCTGGAGATGCTTTCGTGTTAACTTTCTGGATTTCTGCATTTATTTCTACATCTTTACGAAGTACATTACAGGGAAGCTCTAACGTCGACAGTCCCCAATTGAACTCTATGTCCTATGTCCTATCCATGAATATCCCTTCTCTCTTTATACCCATATGAAGATGCGCCAATCTCGGGCTTTGGTGCTTCTGGGCATCGTAAGCCGCCACGGGATATCCGCAGCAGGTTCTCTGCCTCGTGGTGTCGGTCCTGAATGTTAGTTTTCTCTACTTCTGTGTCACGAGGCGGTAGTCTTTCGTCTTTCGTCTTTCGTCCTTCGTCTTTCATTTTTCGACTTTCACCTCTAACCACAGCTTCTTCGTCCGTGAATCTGCCTAGCTTTTTAATAGCTGTATGCACTAACCGATTGGCTGGGCATAGTTGTCGAATTCTACGATATCAAAGATACGTTCACCTGTATAGGTCATCCTTCTATAACCGTCCCTGCCTCCCGAGTCAACGACAACTCGTGCGATTGTCCTGACGGCACCGACGAGCCCGGTACTGCCGCCTGTGCTCTGCTAGACCGCCTGTCCCCGGAGCAGCCTCTGCCGGGTTCTCTGTCCGGCACTACGAACACCGCGAACGCTCTTCCGGGCTTCTGGTGTGCCAACGAGGGCCACGTCGGCGCCTATGTGCCTTTCATGTACGTAAATGACGGCGTCTGCGACTACGACCTCTGCTGCGATGGTAGCGAGGAGTATGGGGGCGTAGGCGGTGTCAGGTGCGAGAACAGGTGCGCGGAGATCGGCAAGGAGTGGAGGCGGGTGGAGCAGGAGCGGAAAGATAACCTCGAGCGGGCGAACAAGCGTCGGAGGACCATGGTGAAGGAGTCTAAGGAGCTTCGTCGCCGCGTCGAGGCCAAGATCGCCGGTCTCGCCGACGAGATTAAGGAGCTCGAGGTTAAGCGGGACGAGCTGAAGGCGAAGCTCGACGAGGTCGAGCGCCAGGAGCGGTTCAAGGTCGTCAAGAGCGAGGGCCCCGGCAAGCTTGGTGTGCTCGCCGGCCTGGCTAAGACGAGGGTGAACGAGCTGCGAGATACCCTGAGCAGGGTCGTGGACGAGCGCCGTCAGCTGAGCGCCAGGGTCGAGGAGCTGGAAGGCATCTTGGCCGCGTTCAAGGAAGAGTATAACCCCAACTTCAATGACGAGGGGGTCAAGAAGGCCGTTAGAGGTTGGGAGGACTACGCCGCCAAGAAGGCCGGAGAGGCCCGAGAGCAGCTCGACGAGGCCGATATCCTCGAAGTCTTGAAGGAGGATGGCGAGGAGTCCGGCGTCAACTGGAAGGAGTTCGACGAGGACGAGGCTGCCGACACGGATATTCGTACGTCTTCGAAAATACCTAGGTTCTCGTGGGTGCGCGTAGTACTAACTTGATGCAGTGTACAGTTTCGAGGCGTATCTCCCCGGCCCTCTCCGCGAGCTGCTGCACTCCAAGATCAATCTTCTTCGGATCTGGCTGATCGAGAACGGCGTCTTGGCCGACTCTGGTTCTGAGAAGAGCGAGTCGCGTCTCGTCAAGGCCGCTCGGGAAGCTCACGACTCCGTTGCCGACGAGGTTAATTCCAAGAGCCGGATCCGAGATGAGCAGCAGCGCGACCTGGAGAAGGACTACGGCGTGGACGACATCTTCCGGTATCTCAAAGGCAAGTGCGTCACGACCGAAGCTGGCGAGTACGAGTACGAGCTGTGCTGGCTGGATAAGACGAGCCAGAGGAGCAAGAAGGGCGGGGGCAAGACCACCATGGGCAACTTCGACCGTTTCGACTTCGACGAGTCGGACGAGGAAGACCGCCACGACGGCAAGGGGCTCGGGCGGGGGAGGCGTGTGGTGCTAAGGTACGAGAACGGGCAGGGCTGCTGGAACGGCCCGAACCGCAAGACGGACGTGTGGCTTGCCTGTGCCGAGACGGAGGAGCTGTGGCGGGTTAGCGAGCTTGAGAAGTGCGTCTATAAGATGGAGGTGGGCACGCCCGCGGTCTGCGAGGAAGTCGTCGAGCCCGGACATGTCAAGGATGAGCTATGACGATGGGCCGATAGAGAGGCTAGCAATGTAGATGTAGAATCATGTCGATTATGAGATACATATGCCACGATAACTTTCCTAAGGGTAGGTATTCTAGGTATCTTGTTGTTCCCTAGATACTACATAGGTAGGTTCTCAAAAAGGGTAGTAGTTGAAACTTAGGGTGGACATAATGCTAGTGAGGATATGAAGACTAGGTACATAGCCCTGGAGTATGTTCACCTAGAGTATTTGTTCACCTAGAGTATGTTTACTTGCGATCTTAAAGGTTACATGTAGGTATCTAGGCCCGCTAGGTAACTTACCTAGGCAACCCTGGAGTATCTTTGAAGGCTGATGGTATGTATCATTTATTACATGCGGAGACAGACCGCCTTTGGCTTATATGCTTCTAACATCTGCTAGGTAGGTAGTCATCTCACAGCCTCGCTTTTCTTATATCCGTCCATCACCTTTCTCCGTTTGGTCCTCTCTTCTTGCTCCGCTAATACCTTGGCTGTGAGAGAGGCCGTCATGGGGTTATTTATCCGGCTCGAGATGCCTTTCTTGTCCTCTCTGCTCTTGCTCGTCTTGTTGCCGTCCCTCGCCTTCTGCCGCTCGCCGTTGGCACCGTTGGCGCTGTTCTCCTTCGCCTCTTCGGCCTTTCGCTTTTTCTTGCCTGCGCCCTTCTCCTTCTTGAGGCTGTGCGCCAAGGCTAGCGTCTTTAATTCGTCGACCCTCTTGGCCAGCTTCTCTAGCTCGGGCTCGTCGGTCGATAATATGGGTATGACGTCCCGCTCTTCGAACGCTGCGCTGCATTCCGGACACTGCTTTTCGGTGTCGGATATCTCCTTCATGGCCACCTCGGCGAAGACGTGGCCGCACGGCACGACGTATACGCTCTTGGTTGCCGCGCCCAATTCTTTCATGCTGACGGGGCAGGCCGCGAATTCGCGCCCCTTCTCGTCCTTCCTGGTCGTAATGTTGAGCTTCACGACGTCTTTCAGACTTTTTATCCCCGTGCGCGCGAACTCGGCTTCTTGAGTTTCGGGTAGGGCGGTCTCGGAAGAGGAGGGCATCAGGCATTGCAGGACTGATTCGTAGTTGTAGAGCCGCCCCCGCCAGTCGGACACGATGTTGGTGAGGTCGAGCGGGGCGTCGGACAGCGGACACGTCGTCCAGGCGTGTGTCAGAGATTCGAGAGCCGTGGCTTTTAGTTCGGAGGCGGTAGGTAGCCGGGCAGCTTCTCGGACGAGCTCGCGACGCTTGGGGATAGAGCCGCCGTCGTTTCCCATGGCGAAGTAAGTGGTGTAAGTGGTGTAAGTGAAGTACGTAGCCTAGGTACCTAGTAGATTGCGAGGATTAATCCGATTCGAGACAGATCGCAGGTTTTGATAAGAATGAATTGACCTCGGTAAGAGCGTATGTAAAAAGTTGTTGAAATTGAGAAGGTAATATGAAGTACATATGATATATGATGTAGATAATCAATGACTGGAAGTCTGAGGTTCAAGTTGAAATGTGACAGCTGCGATGGATTTCAAAGTTCAAATCTCCTAGTGGCGTTGCACTTGCTGTTGTTAGGTAGGTAGTGGAACCTTGAATGAATCGGACCCACAACCCGCAATCTTAGTGCTATCGATAAGATAAAGCTTCTTGAAGATCCAGAAGATCACTGGTCCACTGGCAGTTTCTCAGGTGCCGCGTGCAGGTCTGGGTTACACTGAGCTAAAACACAGTTTATGTTGGAGGACGCTCGAAGAGTAAACTGTGATAACCGCTAAATCTCCGACTCCAAGTTCAACCTTCTAGGACTCTAGAGCTCTTCTTCTTCATAATTGATTGGATTCTGATATCAATCGAGGACAGTGCGTACACTTCACTTTACGACAGCTTATTTATTTCGCGGTGACAAGGAATTTCCGTAACCCGCGGTTGTTAGCAGGTACCTTTAACATTTACAGCCCATGCTTTCTCCCAGTGTGGTAATCTGCTAGTCGACTTTCGGTTACTTACCATTTCAAGCTCTCCTGTCCCCTTCTACTTCTAGTCTTCTATTCTTGTCTCGTCTACCGTCACGAGCTCGGATTATCAAACCAGACAAAAAAAATTAATACGTTGACTTGTGCGCCTCGACGAGACAACATCCTTACCGCCTCTACGACCGACTATCGCGAGGCTTCCCCTACCTTTACTTTTACCTTTAACTACCTTTACTTTTACTTTTACTTTTTACTCTTACCGTTACTTCTTTTCCTCCATCTTCCCAGGGTTCGTCGACCCCTCTGTTTCCCGCGATCTGATGTCGCGCTGCCGTCAAGTCTGCTCTTGATGAATTTATTTGCGGTCGGCTCCTGAAGCTGTCCTCGACGCGGCAGGGGGATAGCAAGGCCGACGCCGTATCCCGTCGCCGCTCGCCATGGCGCAGCAGCAGCAGCTGGCCCTCGAGGCCCTCGATGCTATAACGAGAGACCTGAAGTCAAGGTGCGACCTTTTCCCTCGGCCGAGCCCGTCCTCTAGCTAACTTACCATTGCTGCCGTTCTAATAGGGCCGGAGACGAAATTCGTAAACGAGCTGCTACCCAGCTGAAAGATCTGGTCGATGTTTGCTATAGAGGTACGTACAACCTTCTCTGATGTGTCTGACGACCCTGGACGATACGGTACGATACGTTACGATACGATACGATACGATAAGATGCGGTATCTTCTGTCCAGTGGTTCTCTGGACTTGCGGCTGACGGCGCCTCTGCAGATTTCCAGGCCGAGCAGTTTCACGTGTTTTACAATTCTGTTAATAATAAAATAACAACGTTGATGATCCACGGCAATGATACCTCTGATCGCCTGGGCGGTGTCTACGCCCTCGACGCCCTCGTCGAGTTCGAGGGCGTCGACGTCACCGCCAAGTATACCCGGTTCACCGCGAATCTCAAGACGATCTTGCGAGGGAAGGACATCGTCCCTATGCAGGCTGCCGCCGTCGCCCTCGGCAAGCTGTGCAAGCCTGGGGGGTCGCTGATATCGGAGCTGGTCGAGTCCGAGGTCAAGACCGCTCTCGAGTGGCTCCAGTCGGACAGGGTGGAGGAGAAGAGGTACAGCGCCGTCCTAGTCCTTCGCGAGCTCGCCAGGAACGCGCCCACGTTGATGTACGCCTACGTCGGCCTCGTCTTCGACCTCGTGTGGGTCGGTCTCCGCGACCAGCGCCAGCTCATCCGCGCGACGTCCGGGGAGACCGTCAGCGCCTGCATCAAGATCATCCGCGAGCGGGATCAGGAGATGAAGCAGGCGTGGATGACCAAGATGTACAACGAGACCACGGCCGGTCTCAAGACGAACACCGTCGAGTACGTCCACGCGTCGCTGCTGGTGCTCAAGGAGCTTCTCCAGCAGGGCGGCATGTACATGCAGGACCACTACCAGGACGCCTGCGAGATAGTCTTCCGCCACAAGGACCACCGCGACGCGACGGTCCGCAAGACCGTCGTCCTGCTGATCCCCGACCTGGCGACCTATTCCCCGGCCGACTTCGCGCACACGTATCTTCACAGGTTCATGGTCTACCTCTCCGGCATGCTCAAGAAGGACAAGGAGCGCAACGACGCGTTCTTCGCCATAGGGAACGTCGCCAACGCGGTCAAGAGCGCCATCGCGCCGTACCTCGACGGCGTCCTCATCTACGTCCGGGAGGGCCTCAGCATCCAGTCTCGGAAGCGGGGCTCCGTCGATCCCGTCTTCGACTGCATCAGCAGGCTCGCCGTCGCCGTCGGCCAGACGCTCAGCAAGTACATGGAGGCCCTGCTGGATCCCATCTTCGCGTGCGAGCTCACTCCCAAGCTGACCCAGGCCCTGGTCGACATGGCCTTCTACATACCGCCGGTGAAGGCTACCATCCAGGAGAGGCTTCTTGATATGCTCAGCAAGGCCCTCTGCGGAGAGCCCTTCAAGCCCCTCGGGGCTCCCGTCCCGAACACGCTCTCGGCCGTCCCCGTCATACCGAGGGACGCCAAGGACCCGCAGGCTTACGAGCACCGGAAGGCCGAGGTGAAGCTGGCGTTGAACACGTTGGGGAGCTTCGACTTCTCAGGTAAGTGCCCGATTCCCGATTCTCAGCCGTACTTCAGATTCCCGTCCCCCCTTCCACCGTCCCTCTGTCCCACCGTCCCTTCCCCCCTCCGTCCCGAATTCCCCCTCCCCCCCGGCTAGGTACGGCGCTGCGAACGCCGGATGCTGACTTTAGGTGGAGGCCACATCCTGAACGAGTTCGTCCGCGACGTCGCTATCAAGTACGTGGAAGACGACGACCCCGAGATCCGCGAGGCGGCCGCCCTCACGTGCTGCCAGCTCTACGTGAGAGATCCCATCGTGAACCAGACGAGCTACCACGCGCTGCAGGTCGTCGGCGACGTTATCGAGAAGTTGCTAACCGTAGGTGTGTCCGACCCGGAGCCGAACATACGGCGGACGGTCCTCGCGGCCCTCGACGAGCGGTTCGACCCCCACCTCTCCAAGGCGGAGAACATCCGGACCCTCTTCTTCGCGCTCAACGACGAGGTGTTTGAGATAAGGGAAGTATCTATCTCCATCATAGGCCGTCTGGCGCGTCACAACCCGGCCTACGTGATCCCCTCGCTCCGGAAGACTTTGATACAGATGCTTACTGAGCTCGAGTTCTCGGATTCCCCGCGCAACAAGGAGGAGAGCGCCCGGCTCCTCAGCCACCTGGTGCAGAACTCCGGGGACCTGATCAAGCCGTACGTCGAGCCCATGATCTCGGTGCTCCTGCCGAAGGCCGACGACGCTAACCACGCCGTCGCCGCCACCATCCTCAAGGCGATCGGCGAGCTCGCGACGGTCGGGGGGGAGGACATGCTCCCGTACAAGGACAAGCTCATGCCGATCATCATCAAGGCGCTGAAGGACCACTCCTCCAACAGCAAGCGCGAGGCCGCCCTGCACACGCTCGGCCAGCTCGCCAGCAACTCCGGATACGTCATCGACCCTTACCTCGAGTACCCCGAACTCCTCGACCTCCTCCAGCACATCATCCGCGCCGAGTCCCAGCGCGGGCCCCTGCGGCAGGAGACGATCAAGCTGATGGGGATACTGGGAGCGCTAGACCCCTACAGGCATCAGGTACAGAATCCCCTACAGGATCCCCACCACGAGGACGCCTGGCAGCGTGCCTACGGGTGGGGGGACCCCGCGGGCGAGGATGGAAGTCCCCTCGTCTCGGATGAAGACTTCGACCCGGAGCGCGTCATAGACGGGAGGGTCCTCATGAGACCCCTCGCGAGACCTTCCTACGAGCCTCTGGAGAAGTCTCGGAGAGAGAGCCAGAAGAAACCCCGATCACCTGAAGAGAGCGCTAACAAGGATGACGCACAGCAAGTCGAGGAGCGCGCACCCGACGCCAAGCGGCGCGTCGAGACGAACCGGATGACCGATATATCGCTGATGATGACAGGTCTTACCCCCTCCAGCAAGGAGTACTATCCCACCGTCGTGATCAACGCCCTCCTGAACATCCTGAAGGACCACTCCCTCGCGCCCCACCACGCCGCCGTCATCGAGGCCATCATGAACATCTTCCGCACCCTGGGGCTGGAGTGCGTCTCGTTCCTGGACCGCATCATACCGGCGTTCCTGGACGTGATCAAGGACTGCCCCGCGACCCGCCTCGAGTCGTACTTCAACCAGCTGGCCACGCTGGTGAGCATCGTCCGCCAGCACATCAGGAACTACCTGCCGCAGATCATCGCGTCGCTCCCCCCGTACTGGGAGATGGCCCCGTCTCTGCAGGCCACGATACTGTCGCTGATCGAGGCCATCTCGAGGTCGCTGGAGGGCGAGTTCAAGATCTACCTGGCGAGCCTGCTGCCCGCCATGCTCGGGGTCTTGGAGAAGGACGCGACCACCAAGCGGATCCCCTCCGAGAAGGTCCTCCACGCCTTCCTGGTCTTCGGCTCCAGCAGCGAGGAGTACATGCATCTCATCATCCCCGTCATCGTGCGGACGTTCGAGAAGCAGGGCCAGCCGACGTTCCTGCGGAAGTCGGCCATCGAGGCCGTCGGCAAGATCTCCCGCCAGGTCAACCTCAACGACTACGCCGCCAAGATCATCCACCCCCTGACCAGGATCCTCGCCAGCGGGGAGTCGTCCCTGCGCATGGCGGCGCTGGATACCCTGTGCGCCCTGATCCAGCAGCTCGGCAGGGACTACCTGCACTTCATGGGCACCGTCACCAAGGTGCTGCAGGCCGGCCAGATCCAGCATCAGAACTACGAGCTCTTGGTCAGCAAGCTGCAGAAGGGCGAGGCCCTGCCGCAGGACCTGAGCTCGGAGACGCGGTTCGTCGACCAGCTGGACGAGCCGTCGTTCGCCGACCTGGGCAACAAGAAGCTGGAGATGAACGCGATACACCTAAAGGCGGCCTGGGATACCAAGGGGAAGTCCACCAAGGAGGACTGGCAGGAGTGGCTCCGGCGGTTCAGCACCACCCTCCTGACCGAGTCGCCCAACCACGCCCTCCGCGCCTGCGCCATCCTCGGCAGCGTGCACCTGCCCCTGGCCCGCGAGCTGTTCAACTCGGCCTTCGTCTCGTGCTGGAGCGAGCTCTACGAGCAGTTCCAGGACGAGCTCATCCAGAACATCGAGAACGCCATCCGCTCCGAGAACGTGCCGCCGGACCTGCTCGGGCTCCTGCTCAACCTCGCCGAGTTCATGGAGCACGACGACAAGGCCTTGCCTATCGATATTAGGGTCCTCGGTAGGGAGGCCGGCCGCTGCCACGCGTACGCCAAGGCCCTCCACTACAAGGAGCTGGAGTTCCTGCAGGACCAGAGCGGGCCGGCCGTCGAGGCCCTGATCGTCATAAACAACCAGCTCCAGCAGTACGACGCCGCCATCGGCATCCTCCGCAAGGCGCAGCTCTACAAGGACGGCATCCAGCTGCGGGAGACGTGGTTCGAGAAGCTGGAGCGGTGGGAGGAGGCTCTGGCCTTCTACAACAAGCGGGAGTCGGAGATGCCGCGGGACCAGGCGATCCCCCTCGACATCGTCATGGGCAAGATGCGCTGCCTGCACGCCCTCGGCGAGTGGGACGCCCTGGCTAGCCTGACGAGCAACACCTGGGCCAACTCGGCGCCGGAGATCCAGCGTCGCATCGCGCCCCTCGCCACCGCGGCCGCCTGGGGCCTGGGCAAGTGGGATTCCATGGACAACTATCTGCAGTCCATGAAGCGGCTCTCTCCGGACCGCTCGTTCTTCGGCGCGATACTGGCGCTCCACCGCAACCAGTTCCTGGAGGCTACCATCTGCATCCAGAAGACGCGGGAGGGTCTCGACACGGAGCTGAGCGCCCTCGTGAGCGAGTCTTACAATCGCGCGTACCAGGTTATCGTCCGGGTGCAGATGCTCGCGGAGCTCGAGGAGATCATCGTGTACAAGCAGGCCAAGGACCCGAAGAAAGCCACGATGCGTCGCACGTGGGAGAGCCGTCTGAAGGGGTGCCAGAGGAACGTCGAGGTCTGGCAGCGCATGCTGAGGCTGCGCGGCTTGGTCATCACCCCGGCGGAGAACATGCACATGTGGATCAAGTTCGCGAACCTGTGCCGGAAGTCGGGCAGGATGGGCCTGGCCGAGAAGTCCCTCAAGCAGCTCATCGGCACCGACCATCCCCTCGACACGATAATCCCGTACTGGAGCCAGAGCGGCCAGCCTCAGCAGGGTGCGGCGGCGAGGATCCCGCCTCAGGTGGTGTACGCCGTCCTCAAGTTTTACTGGGAGTACGGGCAGCAGCCCAACCTCCGCCAGACCGGCCATCCCGAGAAGACGCTGTTCTGCCTCCGGAAGTTCACCGCCGACTCGGCGCAGGCTCTCGAGATGGCCCGCGCCTCGATCCAGACCGCGTCCGGCGGGCCGGACCCGATGGGCGACTACGGCTTCCACGGCGGGGCGGACGCGGGTGTCCCCAGCTCCAGGACCCAGAAGCTGATCCAGGACCAGACCGTGCTTCTCGCGAAGTGCTTCCTGAAGCAGGGAGAGTGGCAGGTGTCCTTGAACAAGCATGACTGGCAGCACCACAACGTCCAGGAGATCTTGACCTCTTACTCGAAGGCCACCCAGTATAACCCCAGGTGGTACAAGGCCTGGCACGCGTGGGCTCTGGCGAACTTCGAGATCGTCCAGGCCCTCACTCCCGCCGCCGACAGGAACGCGCCGAGGCCGGACCTGGCCGTCATCATCAATCACGTCGTCCCCGCCGTCCAGGGCTTCTTCAAGTCCATCGCCTTGTCGTCCGGGAGCTCCCTCCAGGATACGCTGCGCCTCCTCACCCTGTGGTTCGCCCACGGCGGCAGCGGCGAGGTCAACGCGGCCGTCACCCAGGGCTTCGGGACCGTCAGCGTCGACACGTGGCTGGAGGTGATCCCTCAGCTCATCGCGCGCATCAACCAGCCGAACACGCGGGTGCGGCAGTCTATCCACAACCTTCTGGCCGACGTCGGGCGGAATCATCCCCAGGCCTTGGTCTACCCGCTGACCGTGGCGATGAAGTCGACTCAGAGCTCCAGGAGGTCGAAGTCGGCGGCGCTGATCATGGATAGTATGCGTGCGCACAGCGCCAAGCTCGTCGAGCAGGCTGATACCGTCAGCCACGAGCTTATTAGGGTCGCCGTGCTGTGGCATGAGCTCTGGCACGAGGGGCTCGAGGAAGCCTCTCGGCTGTACTTCGGGGATCATAATATCGAAGGCATGTTTACCACCCTCGGGCCCCTGCACGAGCTGCTCGAGCGAGGCCCGGAGACGCTGCGCGAGATCAGCTTCGCGCAGACGTTCGGCAGGGATCTCACGGAGGCGCGCGAGTGGTGCCGGCAGTACGAGACCAGTCACGACGTCAACGACCTGAATCAGGCTTGGGATCTTTATTACCAGGTGTTCCGGCGGATAGGGAGGCAGCTTCCGCAGATGTCGTCTCTGGAGCTCGCGTATTGCTCTCCGAAGTTGCTGGCGGCCAAGGACCTCGACCTGGCCGTGCCCGGGACCTACCGGAGCGGCGCCCCCATCGTTCGCATCATCTCGTTCGACACGACCTTCAGCGTGATCAACTCCAAGCAGCGGCCCAGGAAGCTGAACACGAACGGGAGCGACGGCAACTCGTACGCCTTCCTTCTCAAGGGGCACGAGGATATCCGGCAGGACGAGCGTGTGATGCAGCTGTTCGGCCTCTGCAATACCCTCCTCGCCAACGACTCCGAGTGCTACAAGCGCCACCTCGGCATCCAGCGGTATCCGGCGATACCGCTCAGCCAGAACTCGGGTCTCCTCGGCTGGGTGCCGAACAGCGATACCCTGCACGTGCTGATCCGCGAGTACCGCGAGAGCCGCAAGATCCTGCTCAACATAGAGCACCGCATAATGCTGCAGATGGCTCCGGACTACGACAATCTCACGCTCATGCAGAAGGTCGAGGTGTTCGGTTATGCGCTGGACAACACGACCGGTCAGGATCTTTACCGCGTCCTGTGGCTGAAGAGCAAGAGCTCGGAGGCCTGGCTCGAGAGGCGCACGAACTACACGCGCAGTCTGGGAGTCATGAGCATGGTCGGCTACATCCTCGGCCTGGGCGACAGGCATCCTAGCAACCTGATGCTTGACCGCATCACCGGGAAGATCATCCACATCGACTTCGGCGACTGCTTCGAGGTCGCCATGAAGCGGGATAAGTACCCGGAGAGGGTCCCCTTCCGTCTCACGAGGATGCTCACGTACGCCATGGAAGTGAGCAATATCGAAGGCAGCTTCCGTATCACGTGCGAGCATGTCATGCGTGTGCTTCGCGAAAATAAAGAAAGCGTGATGGCGGTTCTCGAAGCCGTAAGTTGTCCCTCCTGGTACTTTTGAGAGTTTTATAATTGCTAACGCGGTGGCGCTGTAGTTCATTCACGACCCTCTCCTGACCTGGCGTCTGACCAACGCCGCCTCTCCCGTCGGCCCTAATTTCCGTTCCGACAGAGAATCTTCTCTCGGCGCCGGCGCTCAGCGGGCTCGCAGACCGAGCATCCTAGACGCGGAGCACCCGCCCTCCGAGTTCCTCGCGGCGCAGCAGGCCGTCGCGGGCGTCGACCCCGCGCACCCCGGCGGCCCGCCCGGTTCTCGGGCCAGGGCGCGCACCAACTCGAGCTTGGTCAACGGTGCGGGCCAGGTGCTGGACGGCGAGATGGCCGAGATACAGAACGCGCGCGCCGTGGAGGTGCTGGACCGCGTAAACCAGAAGCTGACCGGCCGCGACTTCAAGCCGACCGACGAGCTCGACGTCGTGACGCAGGTCAACAAGCTAATCATGGAGGCGACGAAGCTGGAGAACTTGTGTCAGCATTATATCGGCTGGTGCTCGTTCTGGTGAAGGTGTGGCGCGGGTTCGGCTAGACACGGCCGGCGGATGGTTCTATGAATGAATTCGAGGATGAAGATCCGGTACGGAGTTTGCGTGGGATTTAAACTTGGCGGCGAGGGAAGGAAAGATAAGGCGTCATAATACGTACATACTGGATTCGCGTTTGCGGCCACATCAAGTTGATTTGCGCCGTAGTGTTCCAGTACATTGCTTTTTGCTAGGCTAGAGGAGGTTTATGACGCTCCATGTTGAGTTGAGCCTCTGTGGATTTAAAGGTATCCCCTTGAATTCGTAAAGCTTGGCTCGATCAACAATTCAGGGTTAGAAAACTTCTATCCTTTTTAAGCCGCGTTATACTCAAAAACGTAGTCAAAATATTGATTGGTCTTGAAAGCCAACCCCTTCGAATGCAACGTACCTAGTTGGCGAATTATACTAGGCCATCAACTAGCTAATTAACCACCTCACCATGGGCAGACATAAGACAGGTATGTTCTAACTAACGTTGCTATCATGATAAAAGAGAGGTGAGATTGATGCTTGTTTAAATCGAGATGACATGAATAATTCATGCATTCCGCCCGGCACTCTTTCACTTGTATCAGTTGTATACCTATGTCTGTGCCTAGGTACATATCTAGGTAGGTAACTACCTAGGCTGGGATATTGCTCATGGTAGGTAGGTAATCATACATTAGTACCTACACACGATGACTCGGTATAATTACAGTAGGTAGGTAGTCTTATATTTAACTAGAGCGCTGTATTCCCCCATAACCGTCCTGAAACTCCGGCAATCTCCCACGCGACGACACAGCCACCTTTTCAACCCTCGGATATAACCTTCATGAAACTTCGATAAAGCTTACGCACAAAACTGAATAAGTATTTCCTCTCCTTTGACCCGAGAGTTAAACCATTCCAATATGTCGATGCTACTCTGGACCGCCGTAGCTCCATTGAGCAAGTCAGCCTCGGCCAGTTTTGCGGTGGCGAGCGTCAGTTCGACGGTTCCGAGATTCTGCGCGATGCACGCGCGATTTCCTTTGCCAAAGGCGAAGAAGTTGGTCAGCATCTGGTCCGTCGGCTTCAGCCACCGTTCCGGCAGGAATTGTTGCGCGTCGGGAAACACCTTCTCGTCCTGATGCAGTTGGAAGGCAGCAACGCCTACCGATGTGCCGGCGGGGAAGAAGTAGTTGCGGTAATGCCATCCGCTCTCGGGCACGAGACGAGGTAGCCGGATCGGGTTCGCCCAGGACAGTCGCAGGCCTTCGCGCACGACGCCGCGCAGATACGGACCCGAGGTGATGTCCTCGTCTTTGGCCGCTCGCTCAAGTATCTCTTCTCGCAACTTAGCGTACCTACGATAGGTATCGAAGTTAGCGCTAGTCCGTGGCTAAATGTTGGAATCCGGGTTTGACTTACTTTTCTGGACATTTACACAGATACCAAATGACCATGGCCATATTCATGCCTGTCGAATCAGTGCCGGCGAAACATAAGTCCTTGAGCTCAACCTGCACCTGATCTCGAGGGATGGCTCGATCCAGCAGACGGCTCGGATAGCTCCCGCTGCGCGACGATGCTGTCTTGACCAGGTTGCCGGTCCACTGATCTATAGCCTCCATGGAATGGGCGGTTTTGACGTCAGACGTCACCATATCGATCAGTACCATCAGCTTATCTCCGAGCCAGCCAGGTAGGAGGTTGAAGAAGGCACCCACTCCGACGTAGGCATCGACAAAGGGTGATGCCGACATATGGGACGTGTTCTCGGAGACGGCGCCGTACTGCTCTTGAAATAGGTACGAACTCACGGCATCCAGGGCCATAGACCGGGTGATGTTCAGCACGTTGGTTGGCTTGCCCGTACGGCCCTCGCGCCGTATCCGTTCTACAAATTGGTCGATGGCTGCAGCAAGGACCGACTGCGAGTTCCGAATCGACGCGGTTGAGAAGAGCGGCACTACGGCCTTTGCACGGTTCGCGCGCGCCGCGAGGGTCTGCGTAGAGAAGATAGTCGAGTGGCCATCGATGTCAAACTTAGAGTACGCCTCTGTCTTCTGGAAGCCTCCCTTCTCGACGTAGATGGGCTCGACGGCATCACCATCCGCAATGTCGATGTCGTTGGGAGCCACTCGCAGCACCGGCCCGTACTGTTCATGCAGCTTGAAGATCGCTGTACACTCATCCCCAACATAGGTATGCCAGGCGAGCCACAGCGATGTGCAAGCTGCGAGGCGGGGGCCGGGGACCCCAGACAGTGGATGGATGTAGAGGCGAAACAGGCATCTACACAGCCAGCCCACCACAAGTAGACCAGCTAGCCACGCCCATGTCCCCAGGCCCGACGACCACCCGAAAATGAGATTTGTTAAGGCCATTGTAGGTTATCAAGGCAACCGGCTTGACATTGCCACTACCTCAGGCGGCGCAAACTACATATGTAGCTTTATCTTTCCTCTTCTGTCATGATGTCTTGATACGCTTAGGTTAGTGTGAGGGTGGTGAGTCCCCTTATCTCAACTTACATATCTCAACTTATCTCAACCTACTTATCTCTCCAATCATGGCTTGTCGGTCGACCCGATCGCATCTAACCGGACCCCCCGACGCCTGGGCAACCCGCTAACTCCATGATAACCCCGACGGTAGGCCCGCTTTATTACAGAGACGCGCTATAAATTTAGAGCGTATGGCGCTTTAGCGCGCTGTAGCTATCGTACATAGGTAGGTAGTTTCTAGCAAAATCGCCCCCTCCCCGACGAACCCCTTATAGTGAAGTGACTCGGGAGTAAGCTAATTAGACTACGAAGGCTGTAGACGAGAGATTCGCACATCAGCCAAGGCCTAACCCGTGTAAATTAAAATATATCCGCACCGTATGGCGCGTTCTTCTTTAGTGGCTAAACTGCCTGGGATATAGCAGCTATCCACTAAAATACAGTGCACGGACCACTATTAGGTCCAAGTCTTGGCCTAAAGCTAATACAGTGTGTATTTATTCCTTATTTGATCACGCACTGGGCAAAGAACGTGGCTGATGTGCGAAACTTTTTGTCCATAACCTTCGTATGTACGAGACGTTCATTATATTTAAGCTCTTAATTCGCAAGTACATAATGCTATTATAACTACTCTTATCTTCGCATTCAAATATTTCTTAAATAATCATATATATATATATAAGTTTTAAGTAGCACACGTGGCAAGTAAAACTGCGCTGAAATATTGCTAGTTAAGTACCTAAGAGAAAATGCCATGCTCTGGGACTGTCGGTGGCCATTGAGCCAAACCACCGACAAAAGACGAAAATTCCAGGTCAGCTAATTTGGAAGTTTACACAGATATGTATGAACAGTTCATAATGAGGAAAAGGTTTTTGTAGCACTCCGAGTGGCATACGCGGAAGTTTGCTGTAATTACAGTGCCCAGGTAGGCTTACGATCGACTCACAGTGAGTTGAAGCGCTATACGCCCTACATTTATAGCGCATCCACGGTTATCGTAGAGAGGTTGGGTGGGGAACACGGTTCGCAGTGTGAAAACAGACGCTCAGGGCTCCATTATGGATAATTCATCGTATCTCCAAAGGTATCCATTCTATTACGAAAAAGATGGAATAAAACCCCCTCTTTAAAATTCCAAATATCCAAGTGCAGTCAGGCACCACGCATCACTAACCACGCATCACTAAACTTCCTGACTTAAACTTCCTCCACGACTGGTGCGCTCTTGGCCCCATCCTTCGTGACAACGATGTCCTGTCCCTTAAGGATAAGACCGGGATCCCTTCCTTCGATGACATCCTGGACGTGAATGGCATTCGCGGCCCCTGGGCCATCAAAGATCTCGTCGATCTCTTCCAAAGTCTTTCCCTTGGTCTCAACCCAGAATATGATGATGAAAACGACTTGAAGCACATCCCACGCGCCGTTGATCATATACGTCTTCCAGCCAATCACGTCGAGCGCTATGGGAAAAGCCATCGTTACCAGCACCCTATCGTGATATTCGTCAGTAACGCGATATTCTATCAGATTTCGGATATGGTAGAAACTCACCCGACTCCGTTCGTGAGGAATGTGTAGGCACCCATGCCAACCGATCGGATAGAGTAATTAAGCACCTCTGGGGGATACAACATAGCTAGCGGCGTCCATCCTAGACTGTAAGCTCCCTGGAACAAGAATATGCAAGCCACGGTGCCGTATACGCCGGAAATGTTCTCGGCATCTCCGTAGACTTCGGAACAAAATTGTCAGCGCTGTCTTCTCCGAGCTACACTGGAAGGCTGGTACTCTACCTTTGGTCAAGGCGCCGACCATAAATATGAAGACTGTCATCAATACAGAGGAGTAGATAGCCAAAGGGCGTCGCCCAATAGTGTCGAGCATAGACGTGCCGACTATGGCAACCACGAGACACCAGGCGTTTAAAATGATATTCTGGTACCCGTTAGTCGAGTTGGACTCGCATAGCCATGCCTAGATTCCGGGATAGGCTTCTTACAATTTCTAGTTGCGTGGTGGTGTCGGTGATGCCAGCATTGTCTAGCATAGCGCCAAGATAAAATGTGATAATGTTGTTTCCTGGACCCTCGATAGTTAGTTCGCCTGCGGACAGACTCGTGAAGCTGAGAATATTCCCTCACCGGAAGCCATAGAGATGACAGCTACGGATAAGGCTAGCATTAACCTCGTCATGCTACGCTTCGACTTGACGAGTTCGAGATAGCCCGTCTTCTGCCCTGATTCTACCTCGGTCTGTAAGGTGTCGGTGATCTCCTGGTACGTCAATAGCACGACCGGATCCTCTAGGTTACCATCCGCCTGGGTCACGGCAATGACATTAAGAGCTTCCGCGTGGCGATCCTGATACACGAGCCATCTAGGCGACTCCGGTACCCAGGGCAACACGATCACGGCGAGAACCATGAACAGAGCCTGCAGGATGGAAGGCAGTCGCCAAGCCCAAGTCGTTGATATCTTGGACGTGCCGTACGTGATTCCAGAAGAGAGAAGTCCGCCTGACGACAAGGGAAGCTTATTAATGACACGAACATGATAAAGAGCCTAGAGTCAGGGGTGCATTGATCCATACCGACATAGAAGAAGTCCATAAAGATAGCCAGGCCAACGCCTCGCCACTTGAGCGGGAGAATCTCGGCCAGGTAGATGGGACCGCAGAGAAACGTAGCGCCGTTGCCGACGCCGACGATAAAGCGGGCAACCACGAACATGGCGATGTTCTGGGACGCGGCTTGGAGGATGACGCCGATGAGAGTGATGATAGCGCTGATCCACATTGCCTTCTTTCGCCCAATCCAGTCGGTCAGCTTTCCGTAGCCGAGACCGGCCGCGGCACAACCGGCCCAGGAGATGGACGACTGCAGTGCCAGAGTCACGGTGTTCAGCTCGAAGTAGTCCGTGTAAGAGGGCAGAATGTTGAGCCCCGACCTAGTGTCTCTTAGTCATTCATCCTTTCGCGTGCATATCAGGCATCGGAGAGTCGCGAGAAAGTTGCATTTACTTACATCATAGACGAGTCGTATCCCAGCGACTAGGGAAAGTTCAGATGTTAGATGCCTGATGAATCATCCCGCTATCTCGCAGCAGCTGCACTTACTATCGACAGGGTACTCGAGCACCATAGCAGGAGCAGTAGAGTAAACTTGGAGTTCGCCATGGTCGCTGATGACGCCGGCCAATGTGGTCACGTCTAGCGTCGGGAATGGAGTCTTTGCAGAGTACGGGGAGAAGCAGTCGAGAGCGGAAGTCGCAAGTTCGATCACTTTGACTCAAGTCGCATGAACATGATGTTGGATGGCAGGCATTTTACTTATAGTCACTACACTACACTACATACGACAAAAAACCAACAGAAAGACCATGTCGTCCTTATCTTGATGGTTTTCATGACACCCTTATCTTGATGGGATATCTATGTTACCCGGATTGAATGGGCATTAGAGAACGGCGGGAGGTCCGACATGTTATGATTGGGGAAATTAACCGAAGGGTGACTTAACGGGCTTAATGCGGGACAGTTAGGCGTATAAGAGGATGAGAGCCGATCTATTTTAAGGCTTGCGAAGAGGTGTCGGCCGACCCGACAAACAGGTTGTATGTAAGAGTTGCGTCTAGTTACCTAGGCAATGATACTAGATAACCAAGTTATCGATGGTTACAGTGAGCTAGACACGACAATGAGGGGTCCAAATTCCACTTGGTCAATGAGAGCGCTCGTCTGATAGATAGCTATCCTGCTTTTTGTCCGGAGGGGTACAGGCTTAAATGTTGATGATTTCCGACTTAGGTCCCTGTAGAATTCTGGCCGTTTTTGTCAATCCTAGCTATCAAGATATCAAGATCCTAGTCACCTACATAAGAGCTTGGACATCATGCCTAACCCCGGTGAAGACTGGCCCGATTGGCCTGAGATGACACCCGAGACTGGTGAGTTAGACCCCGAGAATATTAAGATCAAGAAAGAGATCGTGGCTGCATATGGGGAGGCGGCATTGCGAAAGAGCTGGCTCGCTGTCTGCGACAGGCTGAAGAGCTTGACGGACGAGATCGAAACCAAGCGTACCAGCTTCATACCAGAGCTAGCTTATGACGATGTCTTCAAGCTCGGTGACGAGGAGAAGCAGCGCCTACGAGATGTCGGCTGTTTTGTGGTTCGTGGCCTCGTCCCCGAAAAGACTGCAGATGACTGGTTCGAAGACCTCAACACGTACGTGCAAGAGAATAAGGGGACTATCGGTGGTAAGCTACGCCGAAGACTTCGTCTCGTATTCCATATCGTTAATCACTCCGTAGGATGGCCGGCCGAGACGCCCTTCATTCTAACCCTATACTGGTCCCGGACGCAGATGGAGGCACGCACACACCCGCGTGCCATGGCTCTGCACCGCGCGCTCAATGAAATGTGGCACGACGACGACGACGCCGGTAAGGCCTTCGCCGAGCCCCTAGTTTACGCCGATGCGGCGCGCATCCGACCCCCTAAGATACCTTTCCGGGGCCTTGGGCCGCACATCGACGCGGGCAGCTTGAGTCGCTGGGCCAATGCCGAGTATCGCAAGGTCTACGAGAAGGTCTGGACAGGTAACCCCGGCGAATACGACCCGTACGATCTTACGGATCGCAAAAGAGCCGACCCGGCGCACTTTCCAGGCGATGCTCATTCGAGCGTCCTCCGCCTCTGGCAGGGCTGGACGGCGCTCACGTCGGCGGGCCCCCACGAGGGGAGTCTGATGTTGTATCCGGAAATCAAGACCTCGATCGCTTATGTGCTCCTACGACCCTTCTTCAAACCCCCGGCAAGCAAGGACGACATCCTCGATGCGGAGAAATGGACCTTTGACACCGAAGACCCATGGTTCCCTGGCGTGTGGAGGAATACATCGCAGGAGTTGAGCCCCGACGCCTTCCCCCATCTGCGACTTAAGGAGTGTCTGGTTCACATTCCCAAGATGAATCCAGGTGATACTGTGTGGTGGCACTGTGACGTAAGTTCATGATTAGTGACGAATGTTGCGCGCGCTAACGCTTTCGTTTTCGATGTCGCGTAGATGTGCCATGGTGTCGAGATCGAGCATAGGGGTGACGGATTCTCAAGCGTAGCTTACGTGGCAGCTACACCGACGACAGAGATCAACTCAGCCTACGTGAAGCGCCAGCTGGAAGCGTTCTTAAGCGGGGCATCCCCTGAAGATTTCACTGGGGGGTGCAACGAAAGCGCGCTGAAGGGTTACCCCGGCAACAAGGACATTGTCCTTAACGGAGACATAGGTAGGAAGGCCGTTGGTTTCGCCGTTTAAATATATTAGGCTTAGGACCGGTAATGAAGCAGACGCAAGACTGAAAGATGACTCGATGGAGGACCAAGTTCTATCGACTGTTTTCCAGTAATCTGCCAGAAACTTGATACGGACAAAAGCTGCCACACAGACCCTGTGAAAATCAGCATGTTATCATCTTTCCATCCCCCAAGCCTCAAAATAAGCTTACACGCATCCCATTAACATAAGTCCACATACTCCTGCTTTCTTTTTGGCCGATATACTCAGTCTCGAGATTTGAGGAGTCGGTGTTATGAGCAGCGTAACATCGATAGTGGTGTTAGTAACACCAGATGCGAGCAGGAAAAGAGCGTCGTCATTACATGTACCCTCGGCATCGAAGTAATATCTGTCCCGGAAATAGGATAAAAGTATAAAGATTGTAGCCGTGCTTATAATGATCCCTAGTATCTGGCCGGTTATGACGAAGGTCATAAAATGGAGCCAGTAACTGAACAACGACCTGTGGGCGATGAAGATGCGGCGGTATAGAAGAATAATCGATAGCTTTGCTACGGAGACAGCTATGCCCCACACGAAGGCATAGGCATATCCAAGCTAGTACCTAGTAACAAATGATGCTTAAGTTAACTTTCCCTGATCAGGACATGCAATAGTTGATATCAGACGGGTTGAGTCACGCACCTTGAGACCTAACCTAGAAGTATAGTCCAGGAAACTAACTAGGAAATATACTTACCAAACATAAAAATGCAACGTACCTACCTAATCATCAGCTTGAAGAGCAGCACCGCTGATTCTTCTTGCCATCTATCGTGCTATTACGGATGACACTGCAACTGCTACCTAGTGAAACAGCGATAATGATATAATTCCTTAGCTGAATGCTTTTATGCACATCGATACTCGGTGGGGGAGGGCCAAAGAGTGTAAAGATGAAAGGGTCCAGGTCAGCTATGTTGTAATATAATAGTTTAGGTAGTGAATTGGAAGATAAAGATTGTTGATCAATATTAGAGGTATAATTCTGTTTGACAGTCCCATTTGTAGTACTTCCTGCGCAGAAGCGGCCCGACTAGTCAGGATCATGTCAAGAGGCTAAATACGAGTTACAATGGTTTGAAGCTTGTGGGAATTTGGTGATGCCCTTTCGAAGCCCTGTTGATGTAAAGGGGCATCGACTATCAAATTTGAATACCTACATGGATCGAAGAAAGAATAACATAGTCTGCTTATTTTCCTAGTTCAACTCGCTTAGTATTACAGGTACCTAGGTTCACATATGCTATTTCCAGAAGAAACAAGAGCTTGCTTTAAGGTATACAATACCTAAGGAAGTTGAAATAAAATGCTTCTAATACTTCGGATCGAACTTAAGAGGTTTTCTTTATTATGTGTTAAGATGGTTTCTTCTCGGCCTAGGGTGGGATGTAGTATAAAACCAGTCATACTTACCAATTCGTTCTCGTTATATATACACCGTAATAGCAAATAAGTGAACCTCATTATATCAACCGGAGGTAGATGACTCATACGAAATTCAATTACCTAATAATATTTACTGCATCAAAAGATACTTTCCCGTAATGTCAGTAAACGAAGATAGTTATAGGGGTACCTACTATATCAAACCACAAGGGCACGAGATAGTTATAAGTACTAGTTAAGGTGATAGTTGTAAATGACTAAAATACTTAATGATGTCTTTGATATATGCTTACTTCCTTAGGTTACTTAGATAAGTTAATAAGGCCGTAAATTTTCTAATAACAAACCTCTCGTTCTCGTTATTTGTTGATAGTGTCCTATCCGCAACGTAGGTTACCTAATAGCTGTGCCTGGTCACATTAACAGGCTGCATATTTTGCCACCTCAGATCATAGTGACTCCGACAGCTTTCCCATCTGAAAGTTGGGCTTAATGGGTATTCTAAACAATGGAACTGCCAATGCTGCGTAGCCAGTGCCAGTAAGGTATTCATCGCATCTATAGCTCTAATAAGACTGATAGCAGCGACTACTGTCATACAAAGATTATCCTAGCATACTCTTCAATTGTCCAGTACGGGGACTCGTCAATATTATCGCTGCATAGCGTCGTAGATACCTAAGAAATACTGGGTAGACGAGCCGTGTCACGATGCGCACTTATTATGAGATGACTTTTAGGTAGGTAGTACCTACCTAGGTAAACTAGATAGACTTCCAACGGTCAGCTCTCCAGCAGATATGAGCCTATCCCTTTAACTACCGAGGTACCTAGCAAGTGTCTTCAAACAAGATTAGAAGGAAGAATACACCTCAGCGCAGGTGACAGCCCATTGATGCTCGCAGAAGCTGATTCTGGTTTGCTGAGCACCTCTAGGCCAGGTCAGCAGTATTCTACTTATCAAACCTTGATTGAAGACAATTGCCAGTTAAGGGGTATTAATAGGTTCGCGGCTGAATGTATCCGTCCTCGCGGATGGAGGCAACAAGAACCGCATTTTGCTACCTAGGTACTTGTATACATGGATTTGAGAAGGCGAAGGCAATTAAGATTATGCTGCAGGTGGAATTGAGAGAGAATACCTAGGTAATAATGTCGAGGATGACTACCTAGGTATATTATATATATGCTACCCTTTTGCTCACATGAAACTTGACCTGACTAGGTAAGTAGCTAGGTTTGCTTACATTGTATCATCCTTTTCTATTCTTGGTTACCTATCAATTAGCTCATGGAAGTATTTTCTCGTTTTTCTTGCTATTCATGAAGGGTCGGAAGGAATTTAATTCACATGCAGCTTATTTCTCAGTAACTTTAAGGAAACAGGTGCCGTTTTTTAGATAAACAGGTGAAACCCACTTTTATATTTCAACCAATCAAAAGCGCGTAAGTCGCAGCTTCTAATTGCATTGAAGTCGCCTTACACATACACGTACATTTTAAGCCTTAACAACCTTTTATTTAGTAAAAGAAAACCAATTAAAGTAATAAGCTCATTATTTTTGCATTCTTATTCATTATAGAATTGGTTAAGCATTGCGCAAAGCTTACGTTGTAAAATACCTATCGGTAAATATGTAGGTATGTTGACTTGTAGGGGTATCACGTGACACTGCCAAGAAATATGGCGCCTTGACTTCAAACAACACATCCCCTTAAAGGAGGTGATGCATTCAAGTGAAACCTATATCATTCGATCCGGTAGATTATGAGTTTTGTAATAATATATTTTATTTTATCGTAAACCATATATTTCGAAAGTTATTTGAATATATCTGTTGAAAAGCTCGGGCCACGAAAAGGTCACGTGGTACCCTTTGATCTCACCATCCGGAGGGACGTTATTAAAAGTGGGTCATGTGCGAGAGACAGTGCCTTACACTGTGTAAAAGCTGATCCCTTGTCTTACCTATTTGGGTAGCTAGCACTTGTTTCAGTTGGCAAAAAGTAGTAATTAAGTAATCAGGGGATATGAGTTTATACAGTGCGAAACAGTACTATTAACACTGTCTCGCACGTGGCCCACTTTCAATGATGTCCTTTGCCACTTAAGGTGGTTTTACCAATGTACCTAAGTATTGTGGGGTTTTCAAGGGTTTTCATGTTGTAGCCAATAGTATGTGTGGGAAAGTGGGTTCACCTGTTTATCTAAAAAACGGCACCTGTTTCCTTAAAGTTACTGCTTATTTCTTAATCGCGTCAAGAGTTCTGGTCGATCGTACGGAACAAGGTGGTATTTACCGGTGCGATGGAAACTCATGTGCCAGTGTGCTTCCAAACGTGGGGACTGCTTCGAATGACTCGGGGGCAAGGGACGAAAAGGGGTTACAGTAGGTAATATCGTAATCAAGTTAGATAATGGGGCATGGGGGCAACGATTAAGCCACCCAAGCTCATCCAATAAAATCTTAGCGGATGTATGTAATAAGTTTCCGTGCTCATGATAGGTACTCATTCAGCTTCTTTATTGGCGACATTATTTTTGCATTCCTTGCTGGGTTGTAGCACATTGACAGACTGAATATGGCTGTATGGTCAGGTTTAATGGGTCCATTTTAATTATTCATAATATCAAATCTTTAGGTACTTATTGAGAACAGGGATCAAGTTCCATTGTGTGAATATGGCTAAAAGCATCCGCGGCAGCACGGATATGAGCCGTTGCTGAATACTGAAAGGGTCTAGATGACGAATGGTTGTCGTGAGTCACCAGTATAGGTACCCATGCCCGTGGCATCGACTGGTTCAGACCTGCCTGCTTAAAATCTATTGCTTTTTTACGAAGAGCTTTGGTTGGCAGCTAGTTGTTAAAGACATGTTTAAGACATTCGATTTGAAACGTACAGTTCCATATGTGAGTTCTGTAATATGTGGAACTTGATCATCGGTTAAGTGGCAGAGTGGGTTCGTTGGATTAAATAGCAGTGGGCTTATGGTGAACCGTGATTATTTCCCCTCCTATTTTTTTTCTTCTTATTTTAGAGGTACAAAGTACATAATAAAATGTTACAACTTTCAAAGCTTTGCAACTCACTTTTTTATCAATGTCAAAAGTTTGAAATTCGGCCTCTTCCAAGCCCTTGGTAATTAACCAGTTTCTAGTTTCTAGTAATAAGGTTATTATTCCGAGCTTTGGACCATCATGTCGTTGTCGAGTTATGGTACCGAGAGAATCTCGCTGCCGCGTTTGAAACCGTTGCTAACTTAAACGGAAATCCAAACCGGACAAACAGTTTAAAAAGTTCATGTAGCTTTCAAGATGTAATAAGCGCTCAAATTCCAACATAGGTTCCTTTTCCTTGTCCACGTATTGTTCGTTAAAATATTGTTAAAAATTATAATGTTTTTTAATCCGATAATATTTACGTATAATGTCATATTATGCATATAAATATCGGGATAACCCGAAATATGTATTTATGAATTCGACGAATAAAGTTTCGAAGTTTTTTTAATAACCAGATTTAAAATGTTACCTTAATAAGTTAAGAAAACATTGAAAATAAATAAAACTTAAAGCAATTACCATTGTATGGCTAATATATTTAATATTACGATGATTAATTCGTTATTTCTTCTTAAACACTTACCTGTTCAGTCTAGTTTAAAGGTTTAGGTAATGTTTAATCATTTCTATTTCCTTTAGTTGGCGCCTGCCCAACCTCACTTATACCCATACTCCTTCAGTACAAACGAAGGAGGTTTGATGGACGCGACCTTGAACCTTCCATTCATATCTTCGATATCCCCTCCACTTATGTATCAGATTTAGATTTATCCTAATTCTAATTCATTCTCCTCAACCCTCCAGTACATCTCGTCGAAACCTCATCACTCAATGCAAACAAACCTCATCCCAACCAATGCCAACCAAGTACCTACCTAAGTAGGCAGCGTTCATGTCAACCTTCAACTACCTGAACAACATCATACACACCCCCACGTGCTCGAAGTAAACAACTTCACTTTTTCATCACATTATCGATGATAAGGGAATCATTCTGATCTCAATCTGTTCCGTGATCGATCATCGTAAGACATGCTTTATCGTATTTACTCTCAGCTTCTTTCCCTACACCGTACACCATCTTTCATCGCGACTTCCCTCTTCCTTCTCGAGACCCTTATTACGGAGCTCTTGATAACCTCCCTACACTAACCTACCTACCTACTCACACTTACCCACTTACCCACTTATCTACCTACCTCTTACCTCTTACCTCTTACCTCTTACCTATTTATCTACTTTTCTACTCATCTACATACTTATCTACACACTTACACACTTACCTACTTGCGGACTTACTCACGTCTGGTAGATTCGTGAACAACAAGAGTAACTCCGGATTCCATTTACTCGCGGGGTCGTGTCTCGTCTGCGGGGACCTTTCGTCTACGCCTCATAACTTCCCACTACCTTCACTTCATCCAAAACCCGAAGCTTGCATGACGAGTACTTAGAGTGAAATCTTGTGCAATACGAGATGGAGTCTTCGGCCGCTCTCGACTTTCGCAATGCTTGGAGTATGGAGAAGGATCGCATGATAGCCAAGCACAAGTCGGATCTTGCCCTTCAAGAAGAGTTGCTCGAGAAGGAAGAGCAGGAACTTAGCTCTATCAATGACCGCAACCTCCAGAAGTTGAAGGCTACCGTGCCGTCAGCCTTGTACAGAGATACCGTCTTGCCCATGGCCGAGAAGAGCCTTAAGCATGATCTGCGCGAGGTTGAGGTTAGCCACAGCAAACGAGTCAGGATTATCAAGGATAAGCATATGGAAGAGCTTGCTCGGCATCAAGTACTCTATCATGAAAAGCTCAAGGTCGGCGACCCCGCGGATGAGCGTCGGCCAGCTGCGAAGTCTGGTGCTTTGCCAAGTCTAAGTGAATCGACGGATGCTCAGAGTGGTCGAGCCTCTCTGCCTCGAGATGTAAGTGCTAGCCTTGGTGGCTTGGAGGAGTATCGTCGATTGTCGGGAAAGCCCTTCGCGTCTCAGAACCCTAAGCAGTTATTTGAATTATGCAAGCCTTTAAGCTGCGCCGTCCAGCACGAGATCGTCTGTGGAGAACCGCGTCTGATAATGAGGGTCCAGTCTAGAAAACGCAAGGCGCCTGTGTCCAAGGAGACTTCCCCTAAGCGATTACGTGTTGACACTTCTGTCAACCAAGTTCGCACCCCTGCGCCTACGCCCTCGAGCGAACCCGCCCGTCCTTCGGGACGGACAATCACCTTCGACGAGGTCTATCAGGGCGGCAATGCGAAACACAAGGACATCATTCTAGAATGGCCGGCCGGCAGCCAGAAATGGTATATCCTGAAGTGCGAGCTGCATGGTCTTCGCTTTACAAAGAATTCCGTCCAAGGCGCTGCTAAGCATCTCAATGGCATGGGCCACGGCTTCACCAACCGGAATCGGAACCATGCCGTCGAGGCTCTTGGTTATCTAGTCACGGATTGCAGTAAGGCTTTGGCAAAATTGAATAATCAGGTTGCGGAGGAAGCTTATGCGAATGGTTATAAACCGCCACCCCCTGGACCGAACAAGCGACGTGGCGTTCCAAAGGATCCCAAGAAGCATGTGGGAGCACCGGGATTAGCCAGGCCTTCGGTGCCTTACGCAGCTAGTCTGGCCCCGAAGTCGACTCTGGAGATGTCGTCGACCTCGGAGAAAGCCACGGCTAAGGGACCTCAAGAATTAAGCACAGCATCGGCTTATCAGAAATCCCCCGACTCGCGAGATGGAATCACTCATCCAAAGACCTTCCACATCTATTATGGTCGCTGGAAAGACAATGACCCTCGTATAGATGGTGGTCAGATCTACCCGGTCATGATCCTGGGATGGGATAGCCAGAATGGAAGCGGCTTGAAGGATAGCGACCTCAACGCCACCGGCCTGCTTAAGCAAAAAGCCCAGCCGCCCAACTGCTACACTTACGACTCCAAGAAGATCACCGGCTGGGCGCCGGGGTACGAGGACGGCGGCTCCAAAGTCAGGTCCAGGAAATTCCCCGTCATGTTCTTTGACAAGTTGCAGACTGTTAGCTGGTTCCCGGCTCGGGACTTGATGGAGTTTCCGCTATATCAGAGCAAGGTACCGGACCAACCCGACCATCCTTTCAACGCCGCGCGTCGGTGGATTGCCGAAAGAGAAGGGTTCAAGACGTGGGAAGACCGAGAAAAGGCGCGAATTAGTGGTAAGTCGTTCACTTCAACTCCGAATGATAATTTCCCCCGTCATACATTCCCTCAATGCTTAATGTTTTGGTTACATATAACTAATCAAATAACTCTTACAGCTCACCCCCAGCCTGCTTTGCCACTCACCCCGGCTGAATCTGCTAACGCAGCCTCCCATATCGGTGAGTGCGTCGAGCTCTCGGCCGCCACCAAGTCTAATTCCGCCGCAGACAGCCGTGGTTTAGACGGTTTAGGTCGTGAATCTGAGGCAATGTCAACAGACACGACAGTTACGGAGGAACTGATGCGGGAGGGGAAAGAAAGAGGAGGCGAGATAACCGACGACGAAGATTATGTAGCTTCCGGCTCTGACTTCGACGATACCCTCGACTGTGAGATAGATGATTGGATCCGGTCCTCCCCGTCTATGGCGAACTCCGATAACGCCACGGATCGTCCTTGGGCATTCTACGGCCTGAGAAGCACGGAGAAATCTAAAATGCCGAAACCGTCTGTTGAGTCGGCACGTGAAGCACAAGGGAGCCCGACAAAATCGGCAGCCGAAGGTATAGATTCAGCACGCCGGCTTGCGAGAGATGCATGCTTATCCGCCACAGACTCCCGAGATGTCTACATGACTCCCACATCCGACATCACCCAGCCGCTAGAATGCAGTCCCCAAGTGACGCAAGATCCCGGCCAGTCGGATAAGTCAAGATCTGACAACCGACTACCTTCTCATAGAGAACCGATTCGTGAGAATAATTTGGCTGAAATTATTGCGAAAACCCTCAAATTTCAGAGCGATGTCCATGACGCTACTACGACATCAGAGAAGGACAGATTTACGAGCCAAACCTTGGAACATAGATCTCCTAGCGCAGTCCCCGTGCCAATTGAAAACGACCGAGTTCAGCCACCCTCGGGAAACGAGGCTATCACCACCCCTCAAGGCCAAGCAGGTAAAAAGACATATCCTACGCCGACTGCCAGAATCAATACGGAGGTTCCTGCAACGTCGTCTTCCACTGACTTAACAGGAAGCGGACTAGTACATAATGGCAGCCGTGATATAGATAATGTTGGTGATAGTTCGTTTTCTAATCCCACAACCCCCCACAGCATAAAGTCGACCATTCATGTAAGAGCTTCAGGCCCCCGCGCCGAAAGTCAAGCGGTGGAAAACAAGGAGGTGCTAGTTGAGAAAAAACTAACTACAACCCGAGTGAACGAGATGGATGTGAAGAATCTCATTCCTGTTAGTGGGCCTGTCAGTGTCGCCGAGGTTCCCGAACTGCCTTCTGCCGACGCAGACTTTGAACTCTCGTTCTATAGAAATGGCGATGTATCGTGGGAGAGGTCGAACAAGCAAGAAGACTGCGTCCGACTCTTTCACAGCGCCGACCGAAGGACAATGTTGACTAGGCAGGGACCCGTGAACATCGCCGTCGATCCAATGGAGCTGGCAGGATTCTCTCGAGAAAAAGACATTATCCCGGACTCTAAGGGGAACACGGCATTCATTTTAAGACATAAGGACGGTTCATCGTCGAGACTTGTCTTTGATCGAAGCAAAGGAAGTAAGCTGGGCAATGGCAAGCTCCAGGTCCGCGGCTTTATTAAATGGTTACGAACGGTGAAGCGTGACATCCCATGTTTTAGGATGGATGGGGGGGCGAACATAGAAGGTCTATCTTAAGTGGTCAACTTCTGAGGTGATGATAGGTCCTAGGAGTCTGCATGGAATTGGCAACTGGGCAAATAAAAAAACATGGGACTAGGATTCCCGAGTCCTTTTCTCAGCATACTGCAATTGCGATGAGTTCACGGTAGATTTTAATAGTTAGCTTCTAATAAAAAGTCGATAAATATTGTCTTTTACATCTGTACACCTCTTGAATACCTAGTATAACCATAGGGGTAAAGAGCAAAGACGCAATGTAAAAAAAAAATACAAAATACAAAAAAAAAAAAAACCAAGAAAAGAACGGGGAAGAAAAGAAAAAGAAAACATTCATATGATTTCTCGAATGTTGATTCCGATCTCTTGCATACATAAGGGGTCAATATTAGAATAGGTACCTAGGTACTTCAAGCGAACGCATGTGAAAATAGATGGATCTCCAGAGTACCGAGGGGAGAATTTAGTGTTGCTCCCCCGCGCTGCGGTCTACATGGATCCATGGATTGGAGTTAGATAGATGAAGCTAGTCCAAACTAAGTAGCGAAACTCAATACATACTACCTACTAGGTATGTATCACCACCTTCAAACAATCGTAAAAGCCCCGAATGTTAAAAAGAAAATTAAACGCTTCAATGTTCTTTCATTCTTTTATTTACCTACCTGCGTACCTACCTGCCTGCATACTAGACACGTTACATTAGATACGTCACCTTTGGTTGGATGGAAGGCAGGCTGCTATTTCTATGTACTAGGTATGTACTAAATAAATTGGAACGTTGAAAATACCTACTACCCTAGCATCTAATACATAGCAGCTAATACCTACATGTATGTATGGGTAGGTGGATTGTATTGTACATTTACGCGTATTGAGATTGAGATACAGATACATCATCGTCGAATGACGTCGTGTTCAATAACGAAAAACAATACAGTAGCACAAGCAAGAGCTACCTGGCTCGGGTTGTTCGGGTTATTCGATTATTCAACAATCAAGCGTCATTCGAATCCACCAAGAATCAAAAGAAAAAAAAGGTCGGGTCCGCATCGTGCGCAGTGACAACTTTTTCTAAATTAACGGCCCTTGATGGCTGCTCTGGTAAGTTATTATTCCTGCTCAATGTTTCTGCCTAATAAATTCATACATTCATCATTCATACCTACGTACGCCAACCCATTCATACGCAACATATATATACATGGCTCTACCTACATAAAATACACCTTGCATATCTCTCCACCGTTCTCCTAAGTTTAATGAAGGCGTCATCAGATCGCTTGATGAGCAAGCTGCATAATCCTCTCCATTCTTGTCCTTTAACATACCTAACTACCTAATACTCCAAACTTCCAACCCTTCCCTCCAGCTTCGGCCTCGGCTTCAACTTCTTGGAAAAGATAACCAGATACCCATCTAGTCTAGACAATTCCTACCTAGGCAGACGAAATAAATATGGTTACGCATCACGATTGACCGACTAACTATTATCTTCTACTTCTGCTTCCGTTTCCGTCTCCGTTTTAGCTTAGGCTTAGGCTTATGCTTAGGCTTATGCTTTCTTCTTTCTTACACGCTTCAGGACACGCCTTGGATGACACACATGTCGACCCCGAAATCTACTCCCCGCGGCGACGTCGACGGCTACGGCTCTGCTACCCCTTCCGACCTTCCCCCTACCTACGCTCCTCCTACCTACGCATCCTTCTCTCCCGCGAACCTTTCTACTGCCGCCTCTGCCGCCAAGCGAAGATCGACTATCCTCGTCCATCAGAAGTCGCCCCTGCTTCTCGCCACGCCTCCTCAGATCACCCGCGCCCTCGCTTACAGTCACCCTTTTCTCCTGCCTCTGAACAAGCTGGTGGGATTGTTGACATGGACTACCGGTGACCCGTGGGAGAGCTTCCTGGTGCTAGTAGTGTTCTGGGCCTCGGTGCAGTATGGCGATGTCGTCGTGCGGTTCGCCGGCCCTATCGCTGTTGTCATGGGTATCATAGGTGGCATGTACGGACGGCGGTACAGTCCGCTGTCTAGTAGTGGCTGGGCCGAACATCCGAGTATGGCTGGCAGCAAGGACAAGAAACCGTCCGGCGCATCTGCTACAGGAGGTGTCAACGGCCAGCACCAGCGGAATGCGAGCGAGATAACCAGTACGAGGCATCAGAAGACGTTGGATGAGATTGTAGACACCGTCAAAGTCTTCACGACCAGGTGCAATATCTTGCTCGAACCCTTGCTCGAGATGACTGATTTCCTGTCTACCCAGCGGACTGCGACCAGCGCAACCACCAGACCGGCACTCACTACTCTGTTTGTTCGGATATTAGCCATTACCCCTGTTTGGATCGCCTTGACGCTTCCGCCGCTGAGAATTATATCCACGAAGAGGGTTGTCTTGGTATTTGGTACCCTGCTTCTCACCTGGCATTCGAGGGTCTGCCGAGTGTCCCGGACGTTATTGTGGCGGAGCGCTACGATACGAAGGCTAGCAAGATTAGTGACGGGATTAGAATTCGAGGAACCGGCCAAGTCAAAACTCGACGGCGTCAACGGTACCTCGACCAACATCGCTATCGGTTCCAAGACGAAGCAACCGAACGAAGCTACAAGGGTATCGTCATCTGCTCTGACGGCGGCCCTTAAACGTAGCGGCCGCTCCGGAACCAAGGACTCGGGTGTACGTTTCACTTTCATCATATACGAGAATCAGAGACGCTGGCTGGGCTTAGGGTGGACAAATAGTCTGTTCGCGTATGAACGCGCCGCCTGGACGGACGAGCACAACAACTCGGTCCCTCCCAAAGACGAATTCGAACTGCCGGAGGTGGAAGATGGACATGCGAGGTGGAGGTGGGTCGAGGCGAGCAGATGGCGGGTCGACGGCGCGCCCGATCTCGACGAGGCCGACTACGACACTGACGCGGCTAAGAATGGGTGGATTTTCTACGACAACAAGGTATGTTTTATGTAAGCCCCGAGTCGATAGGAGTTTAGTCTTGCTTATATCCAAATAGTGGCAGAACGGTCGCCGAGGCAATGATGGGTGGGGCCGATGGACACGGCGCCGTAAATGGTATCGTGACGCCGAACTTGTTGAGGTTCCAGGCGGCTCCGCCGCTTCTTCTCCGCCGCCTCCGGAGCTGCCTGCTCGACCACGCCCCGCTCCGACGCTTAGCTCCGAAAAGGTTGATGTCTCTACCTTCTCTACCTCAAACCCGGAAATATCTACGAATCTAGAGCCGGATAAGAATGGGTCGTTGAAGGAGGAAGACGATGCGGTCTCGGTCCTCAGCACCTCATCTAAGTCGGCTAGGCTTAGGATGTCGGGCCCTCCGTTACGTCGGCGAACCACGGGCGGCACGCATCGGTCTAGGAGAACGAGCGAGGCCGCTAGCCTGCGTTCTAACGACGACGAAGGTAGGCTGACACCGGCGCTCGAGTTGGAAATTCAAGGACACGGCAAGGATCAGGGGCAGTGGGGCATCGGAGACGAGGCTCAGATGGGCCTTGAATGAGAGATATATCTCAAAAGACCGTCGAATCGATCGCTCTATCATGATTATGACCGATAATAGCAAGTAGCATTGGGTAGGCGTTTTGGTAGATACCAATGAAATGTGATTTTTGTTTCTGCTGGTCGCTTAGAATAATGTGGGACTAAGAGTAGAAGTTCAGCCGTGGTTGTTTTAGCATCAATTTGTTCGTTAACAGATGTTGGAAAACTCATGATACATGGTAAGCCAAGCTTCATCAGATCCGACGATACATTCTAACCATTACGATAGCCGTCAAAATATCCTAAAGATTGTCTTGTTCCTATCCTATAACCTTCGTCTAGGTACCTACGGAGTCGACCAGATATGATGACCCCCCATTTACGCTATCAGCTCTACGACGGACAGCTAATGTTCTTCGGTAGCACTGGCTCGGAATGCTCGTCAACATCTTCTCCAATTCCTCCGATAGCCTTGTTAAATAGTAGGTCCATGTCCTCTAACGGCCGGCCCTTCGTCTCAGGGTAGAAGAGAATGATGATCTAATTCAGGGGGTCAGAGCATGCTTGATGAGTAAAGGTTCGGACCTAGCAACATAGAAGCTTACGGGGATGCAGACGAGGTTAACCGCCATAAAGAAGAAATAGATCTTGGAGCCGATCGTGTCGATGCCAACAGGCCAGACTTGGGCTACGACAATGGAACCAATGGCTCCGCCTGATGCGGAAAAGTTGAGGCCGCGTGCGCGAACCGATGTCGGGAATATCTAAGTCCTACGTTAGCTTTTTATCGTTCGCGGTTCGAGGTTCGAGGTTCGAAATTCATGACGAGACTTAGATAAGTCAATACGTCTTACCTCGGAGCCATATACCCAAGCCGCCGGGCCAAACCCCATGCTATATCCAAGAGCGTAGATGAAGATAAATACGATACAAACTACGTCGGCGGCGCTATTTGTGTTGTCCGGGTACACCTGGCCCAAGACCCCGTTGATCTAGGAGTGACGACTATCAGCTAATTATATACTCTCAGGGGGGGCTAGGGAGCAAACAAATTCATCCCAGACTTGGATCAACTCACCAACATGGCGAACCCCATCGCAACGCAACCTGTGATCAGCGTCACTCTGCGGCCCAGATGGTCGATTAGGAACATCTCGATGACCGTCATACCGATCTTTAACGTCGACTCGATACCGCCGGCCAGCAAGGTGACTCTCGTCGGCAAGCCAAGTTTTGCGAAGAGTGTCGGTAGGTAATATTTCATAGCCGTAGCGCCACACATCTGCGCCATGAATTGGAGCAGAGACGCGCGCCAAAGGCGTTCGAACAAGCTTCGATCCTTAAACAAAGACAGCCAGGTTACTTCTCCCCGCGCATGGTGTGCCTCCACGTCCTCTCTGATGTGCATCAGTTCGGCGTCGATCTCCGGCTCCGTGAAGCTACCTTCGCGCAACCAATACAGGGATTTATGTGCCGCGTCATAGTGGCAGTGCTCGACAAGCCAACGCGGACTATTCTATCGATGTCAACAATGCTTGAAGATGTAGACCAGTAACCTTTGGTGGATTAATAACTAAGAACAGCGGAACTTACGTCTCGGGGAGGAACGGAAGCCCGACTCCGAAGATAAAGCACGGGACCAGTTCAACGGCGAGGGAAACGCGCCACGACACATATACGTCGTACTCCGTGGTGTTCCAGAAGGTCACGGCGTATCCAACCCTACCAGCCGTCCCATTAGCGAATTCTCATATCACTAGGGGTCTAATAAGTTCAGGCCTTCTTACCAAAATCCGGCTGCCAGGCCAGCGACGAAACCGACGTGATTTAGAACAACGTATTTTCCACGCTTACCAGCCGGGGCCACCTCGCTAAAAGGTAAAGTGTCAGCCTAAGCGCTTATAACTATTGCCGGGAGGAGGAGAAAGAAAGGGTGAAGATGACCTTTGGTATAAGGGAACAGAAGTCGACAGCATGCCTACGCCAACGCCCGATATTATGCGACCGACAATCATCATAGCGTATGCCCCGGATCCCGTCGCACCACACTCGAAAGCATTACCGACGGCCACGGTCAGGATGCCGATCAGTGCTGCGTACCGCCGTCCGAGGAGGTCGCTAGCCGGATGGGAGATGAATACGTAGCTCAACCCTGTCACGTTTTAGTTTTAAAGAAAAGACAAAAGACAGTATTTCTCGAAGGCATATATTCCTGGATGAGAAATTTAAGAAGCTTCTTCCCTGGGAACGGCTATTGAACCATGATGGGGTGCTTCAGAAGACGAAACCCACTTACTACAGTCTAGTCAGTTTATACAGCAAGAGGCGTATAAGAGGATACGTTGGAATAGCAACATACCAAGTTCCTAGATAATAAATAGCAGTGATTACCCCTTTACGAGACGGGGTAAGATGGCCCATGGCCTTGATGAACCCTGGATGAACGAGCACAGACGAAAGGATGCCGACATTATATCTGCAAAGTGAAAAACATCAGCTGCGACTCCTAATCCTCGAATAGATGCTGCCCTGGACATTTCCTAGGTCTTGAATGCTGAATGCCGACCGATCATCAACAAGTTGGTGAGGTTGATAATTTTTTATTTTTACTTTTTTTTTTTAAAAAAAAAAGAGTGGCTTCTTACCCCCAAACGAATGAGCCGACCGCAAAGAAAATACATAACAAGTGAAGCCGAATATCCGCCTTCGTTACTAACGCCATTATAAATGCAGGATTTATACAAGAGGAATATTACAAGGCGGAGAAAGCAACGAATAGGATCAACAAAGTCTTATGACAGTGTCTACCAGCCAAAGTCAATCTTGGGTCGAGGGAAGGGGGAATAGAATAAATATCTAACTGACGGTGTAGGAAAAAGTTGAATGATTATAACTAATTACTTATTCATACCACTGAACAGAACAAAATAAGATGCTTCACACCCTTCTAATAGCTCCGATTCGGCTTATAGTCCGACGTTGCCCCCCGCCGTCGCGATATTCGTCTAGAGCTAGCAAGTCGGCCTCGCTCAGCTTCCTATCCTATAAGCAGGTCAATTATATGTATCTACCCATCATCATGAAAGCATCTCCCGCAGCGAAGAAGTGCCCGCATGTCACCCCCGCATTAGCTTGCCATCCAGGTTAAGAGCCCGTCCAGCTGTCTCGTTCGGTTGTCGTGATGGTATGACATGGCCACGCGGGGAGACATTCTCCCCTTGCTATTTCTCCAATTTATTGGTGTCTGAAGCAGCAGGATAAGGCTCATATCCGGTACGGTTATGAACACATATGCAGAGACACAATATACCAGAGATGTTGAGCATCATTGGGCACGGGTAAATTGGATTTGGTACGACCCTAGACGCTACACAAATTACCGTTATAAGACACGTCCAATTCGGAGCAGGGAGTGCTCCAGACCTGGTTAGGTTTGGATTACTGAATCTGGTCTGGATAATTATATTATCTTTACCAACCACGGAAAAGGGATACATTCGGCGATGGCGAGACAAGGAGCATTTAGCCCTTACGAAGACTCAGCAGAGCGAACCTCCGTAAGATATATATAATGATGACTGTGGCATGTTACATCACTCTAGATTTGTGTATCTTAGAGATGAGGGACAACTACTCTATGTACCTAATGAAATTTGAATTTTATTCTACCTCTTTTATTCCGCCGTGTCAAGAGAAAGGATAAGGAATCCGTATTTTCTATAGGCGTAACTATAACAGCGATGATATAAAAAGACTGGGTGAACAGTTACGGCGTTAGAGCTGAGAGGTTTTGCTCTTATCCTTCGAACATAGCATGGGGCGAGAAGCGAATGACGAAGCCGGGGCCTCGATGAGCTCAGGGAATGGTAAGAAATTTTAGAAATGCACCCACGATCATCGGGGGTAAATCCCATCGAGACAATACTATAACATCGTGAAGCTAACAGGTTATCGATCCCAAGATCTTCCAGACCTCACACCTATGATAGCTCGAGAGGGCGCCAGAGGCGGACAAGTTCGCCCAGAATCAACGACGGCGCCAAAGGCAACGCAGGTTCGATGGCGCGACCTGCCTAACAAAGACCAGCTCTTTATCCTATCACTCTGCCGCCTTTCCGAGCCTCTCTCAAATGTCTGTCTTCTGCCGTACATATTTTACCTTGTCCGATCAGTCCTACCGCCGACGGTGCCCCCTTCGGACGATGGCCAGATACCAGAAGCTGGCGATGCGGCAGCGGCCCGCATTTCCGAGTTCTCTGGCTTGCTGGTTGCCGCGTTCCCGCTTGCGCAATTCCTCGTGAGTCTACCCTGGGGACGGCTGTCCGATAAACACGGGCGACGCCTCTCTATTGTTGGCGGGCTCGCGGTCTCGGTGCTGGCGAACGTCGGGTTCGGGTTCTCGCGGTCGTTCGGCGCTCTCTTGTTCTGGAGGGTCGTCGCAGGTCTCGCCAATGGAAATATCGGTATCATGCGCACCGTGACAGCGGAGGTTGTGCGCGAGCGAAGATACCAGACCAAAGCGTTCCTCTTGCTGCCGTTGGTGTTCAACGCTGGTATGGTCGCGAGCCTGGCTCTGGGGGGTTGCCTTGCGGATCCTGTCGTTAACATGGCCTGGCTCTTTGGACCGGATGGTGTCTTTAATACGAGTCGGAATCCTGACGGAGTAGCTTGGGCTCTTGAGTTCCCGTATGCGCTTCCTGCGCTCCTAAATGCTGCTGTTCTGGGTGCCTCTCTCGTTCTAGCTGTGGCCGGCCTCAGAGAGACGCTTCCCGGAAAGGAGGACCAGAGTGATGCTGGGCTCAAGGTTGGAGCAGCGATTATGCGATGGATCGAACGCATACGACCCAGACGACAACACTATGAAATAATAGACAGCAGCGAGGATACTTTCCTAGGGCAGGTCCAGCGAGACCTCGAGAAACCCGTACCCGAAATATCACCCGTTGGCCGTGAAGATCTCCCTTTCCGGAATATCTGGTCACGCAAAGTACTATGTGCCTTGGTCTCATTTGGATTGCTGCCACTACACAATTCAGCCTTCATGCACATTTTCCCCGTATACCTCAGTAGCCCACCTGCCGACAACGGCGAGGCCTCGTTCTTCGCCTTCTCCGGTGGTTTGGGTTTACGCTCTTCGACCATTGGCGTCTGGCTCTCAGTCTTCGGCATCTGTGGTATCCTACTCCAGCTCTTCATCTATCCGCGGCTACAGATACGTATGGGAACGAGAGGCGTCTTCCGGATCGCGCTGTTTCTGTTTCCGGTCACGTACGCGGCGGCACCGTATCTGTCACTTCTCGCAGGTGAGGGTGACGGAGCGCTACGTTGGGTATTCTTAGGGCTGGTTGTGTGTTTGCAGATCGTGGCACGCACTATGGCCATACCGAGCACTGTCATCTTATTAACCGAGGCAGCGCCTTCGAAGACTGTTTTAGGAACCATCCACGGAGCCGGAAACATGCTTGCCAGTCTAGCTCGCACCGTCGGTCCGGCTATCGGGGGGTATGTGTTTGCGTTAGGGGTCGAGGAGGGTATGATCGGGCTTGTATGGTGGATGTACTTGGTAGCGATTGCAATATGTGCCTTAGCTTGGTCGTATCTCATGGATGGAGATGAAAAGTAGATGTTGGACTCGTCAAGCTCCTCGGCTAAGTGCTATCTACAGGCGATCAAATTAGCATAAAATGGCTTCAAATACTCTTGAGTTAGCAGAATCACGTTATACGGCTACGAACTATATATGGGAAGACGAAACGGCTACTGGTCCACCTGGGCAAGCCCTTCGTGTCTCCGAGCATGTGGTATTGCAAAAGGTTGCCCCCTTAAAGGATTAAGATTATATTATTAGGAAAACGTTATACGGCTCAGTACGGCTTAGTACGAACGGCTTAGGTTAGGTAGGTAGGTATGTATTTCTTGCTTAGGTACTGAATAGGTAGGTAGGTATTGTTTAGATGAATGATTCAATGTTGCTCCCGTAGTCGTTCGTATACAGGTACCTACCTACCCACCTAGATGGTCTTATTTGAAGAGCTCAACGGCATCGAATATCTGTGATTATTTGCATTAATTCCTAGGCCATCTATACGAGATGAAATCCCTATAATAATAGTACTTACAAGGTTAGGGTTTAAGAATGTAGTGCCGCTGCTACCTGAGATGGAGGTGATCGTAATAGTATTCGTGCCGGCTACGAGAGTGCCAGAGGGGATGCTGACATCGTAGACTTCACCATAGCCACGGTATGCCCCGCGAGTCACGCCACGGCTGTCGATCTTGGTAGGAGCCGACGGTGCTGTGCCGGTCCATGAATTAACCTTGGCTTGCGGGCGAGCTCCGCTGAATGATAAGGTAGTGGCAATTCGGAGGGTCGCGGCGCCGGGGGCAGAAGCCAGAGTGAACTTGATGGTCACGGGGTTGTTGACCGTCTGGAAGAGAGCCATGGGGAACTGGCCTAGGGACGAAGAACCGACGGTGTAGGTAACAGGAGTCCAGGCGGCCATGCGAGAGTCGGAGGGGTGCATTCGGAGGAACTTGTCCGCATTAAGGAATCCGGTGGGCTGGCCATCGTATTCGCCAATTTTCCATAGCGAATTTCGGGATGTCTCGGTGCTGGCGATACTCTTCGACGTTGTCTTGCCGGCGCTCACAGAAACGCCGGTAGCAGTGGCAACCTTATACTCGCCTTGGTATAAAACCATAGTATAAGTGCCGGGCTTCATCGCGGGGGATGTGAAAGCACCGTTAGATGATGCGATAGTCCAGTACTGTGCCTGCGCGTTGTACCAATGAACGACAATCTGGAAACTACTCGAGATCCCAGAGGCAGTGCCGGAGACGTAACCACGCCCAGAGTCGGCTACGTAGCCAGTGATGCTCAACCCTGAGAAGAAGGACGTATCGGCATCGCGAAGCTTAGGGACACCCGATCGCGAGAAGACCAATATGTAAGGCCCGTGTAGAACATTGGTTCGATAAGCCTCGGTCTGAACATGGCCGCTGTTCATGTACCAGTAGAGATTAGTGGCGGAGCCAGCATTGTTACTCTCGATATCGCGGAAAAACGGTCCTCCAGATGACGATTCGGGATGCGGCGCCAAAACGCAGGCGTGAATCACATCAGAACCCCCGTACACGCATTGCGCATCCTTGTCGATGAATCGAGTGCTCGAGTAGAACTTAGACCGAGTCTCTCCGCCGACAACGAAAACGTCAGAGCCTTCCACGGTAGCCGAGCTGCCGGATGTAGTCGATACCTTGCCGTAGGGGTACTCCTCAGGGAGCACAGATGACTTTAGCCGCGCAATGAAGCGCAGTTCCCCGACCGAGGGCTCCTCTTTGATGTAAGTGGCGAGGTAAATATTGCTTTCTCCCTCCTTAACCACCATGTAGTGAGTTAATGTCGAGGTTGTACAGGTTACCTTGACATAATTGACGGAGCCTAAGTAGAAGGTAAGAAGGCTTCCTGTACGGGATCATCATCTGTGTCTTCTAAGTAACATACTGGCTGTGACCGACTCAACCTTGACAGTTGCGGAACCGAGGCCGGATGATAATTGCGTGCTGCCAGAGGAATCCTGAAGCTCCGTGCCACGATATTTAATCGACGTGATATCGCAGCTGCCTCCATTGACGGTGAAGACTAACGCGTTGCTTGAGCCGGCGTCGACGACATAATTGCTGCCGGACTGGGTGAAGCCAAATGCGGCAAACACCGAGGAAGCAAAAGTCAAGACAGAAAAGACAAGGAGATGGATGAGCATGGCGTTGATCTGCAGCTACTACTGCACTGCGCGACCTGGGACTGTCGATATAGCTACGTCACAATACCTACATAGTAGCAAAGAAGCTATAATGCAAGCGCGGGAGATCGTCAACTTATAGCCAGATCCATAAACTATCATCAACTATCACCAACTACCTAACTAGGCATATATAACATCAAGTATAGTATCCCCCTTTAGGAATACGAAGAGGTCGAACTCTCCTTAAATTATCTCGGTTTAGCACAAGACCGAGACACGATGTCCTTTAACTATACGCGATCTAAATTATAATATTTTGATGATTGGCGGAATTTAGCTAGTTTGTTGTGGGGTGGAGGCACAGGGTATGATCATGATGAAGAGTCGAGGCGTTCTTGGAATGCCACGGTGTCGGCGGTATAGACAAATCGAGACAGAGATAGCAACGCTATGAGTATGCAACGGTCAATTATACGCATAACAACGCGATATTAATGCTAAGAGATTAAGTAATGGCTCCGACGGATGAAGTGATTGATGGAATTATTGAGCGAGAAAAGCAAATAAATTAAAGAGAGAGTTAGTTCTCGGAACTCTCAGAAGAACATTGTTAGGAAGCTCGTTACCATGTAGACGATCCCCTTACTATAAATCAAGTTCGAAAGGCATTGGACAAAAATAACCATCGAATGATAGCTAAAGCTGAAGGGGTCCGAGGGGTCCTTTTAACACTTATGGAGAGCCGAGATCTGGATGTACATAAGATGGTGAAATGAAAAGGAGACGAAGTGGAGAAGCTGAATTGCAGAGAAGACTAGCCGTAAAAGGGGGACTCGCCAGCCTCGGCGTAGAGAAAGCTGACTGCCTGAATAGGTAGGTCCGCTATGGTCCTCGCAGTCTCGTAGCCCTACAATGTCCTTTTTAATATCTTCTTATTAATTTACCTAGGTGTGCGTACGTACGTATGTATATATGTATATATATTATATATATGAGATATATAAGGGGTAAACCGTTTCAGCCATAAGTTGAAGATCGGATGATTATGATTGGAGGTTATTTATATCGACCTTCTGAATCTAGACGCGGGGTTCCAAGTATCTGTAGCATATCATTTAAGATGAGCTGCATCTAAGAGGCAAAGCAGTCGAGGGTTGATTAGATATTTATACCCAAACCTTGGAACACCTTCAATAAAAGAAACCATGTCAAACATTGACAAACGAATCGTAACCGTAAACTTACCTACCTACCTACCTACTTTGATGGCTGTTCAAGCCCCTATTAGTAATTACATCAGAATTCCTCCAACTAATATCCGCAAAGAACACGGCACGGAGCTGAACCAGCGTCGTCACACGTTACCGGGGGCTCGTGGTCTGTTCTCAGACGCTAGGTTTGCCCTTTTTGGTTCGCCAAATAATAATCCTCTGACTGATTCATCGGCCCCAAAAAAAGTAAGCAATAAATATGTGAATATCGTATGTAGTAAGACCATCATTATTGCTATGGCTAGGACGTTCTTGGTATCCGTGACTAAGTGCAACTCTCATGAGAGAGCTCCGATGCTTCCATCTTACTCATATCTCACCATTGCTCTTAGACTTGTATTAACTGTTTTCGTCGCCTGACGAGAGCTTCATTTGTTTTGGCTTAGATGTCTCTGGAGAACACGAGAATGGCGAAGATGATGATGAAGGTTTCGTCAATATTACCGGTCTACGGCCGCCAATCTCGGCGCATTCCCTCAACCTCCCATGTCGTAGCTCTGCAGCCACCCAGACATAGCCTAGCTCCTAATGCCACTTGGGCGTGAGTAGGATTTAGACTTAAATTTAGATATAGGGCGTACCATACGGGGAGCCGTATATGCGTATACATATTATATGGATATATATATATATATATATATGCGGCGACTATCCCCAAGGTTAGCTATGGTCGATCATCTTCATCGCAGCCTCATCGCAGCCTCATCACTTCTTCTCTCCTTATTTATTAAGCCAACAAGCGAAGCGCTTGAGTCGTTTCGAAAATGCGTTTAAACGTCGCCGCGGCGGTTGCGCTGCTCGTCAGCTCTGCTACCGCTGGTGTTGCCATGCCTCGGCAGGGAAGCGGTCGCCAGGTCTTCGCACACTATATGGTAGGTTTGACCAGCGGGCAGTCTCAGGACCAGTGGCAAAAGGATATGACGGAAGCTAAGTCGGCGGGCATCGATGGCTTCGCCTTGAATGTCGGGTCTGCGGACTCGTGGAACGGCGAGCAGCTGCAGCTAGCGTATGATACGGCCTCCTCCAACAGTTTCGACCTATTCCTATCTTTCGACATGGCCGCTAGCTCTTGGACCGTCGACCAGGTTGTTTCGCTCGTCAACCAATACAAGGGCGCCAGCAGCCAGCTCAAGGTCAACGGGAAGCCGTTCGTCTCGACTTTCGAAGGCCCCACCTGGGCTGACAACTGGGCTTCGGTGCGTTCTCAAACCGGTGATATTTTCTGTGAGTATATATCCGAAAAAGCTTGCTGTACCTTTGATGAGTTGGTGGGTTCATTAATCGACCCTCGCAACCCCAAGTCATGCCCGATTCGACTAAGGATAATTGCTAACTCGAAACGTCACAGTGGTTCCGGACTGGTCTTCACTAGGGGCCCAGGGAGTCGGCGGTAAACTGAGTCAGATCGACGGTGCCTGTATGTGCCTCCCGTCGTCTACCGGCTTCAATGGTCGTTGAACTGACACGATATAGTCAACTGGGGCGCGTGGCCAGACGCAAATCAGTACACGATAACGACCGGAAACGACGTAGCATACAAATCATCTCTCCAGGGCAAGCCATACATGATGGGCGTCAGCCCTTACTTTTATACGGGTACGAGACGGACCATCTAGTCTTAGACCCGCAAGCTAATCACGGAAGATATAGACCTCCCCCAGTATAGCAAGAACTGGTACTCGTCTAGCGACTCCCTATGGTACGACCGCTGGAAGCAGGTCTTGGATATTCAACCTGAATACATCGAGATCATCACATGTAAGCCTACTACGTATGCCGATGTCCAGATGCTTGAGTTGAAGACTGACACGAACAGGGAACGACTACGGCGAGTCTAGCTACATGAACGACCCGGTTACGGCACAGATTGTCAGCGGCGCCGAGACATACGTCGATGGATTTGGACATTCGGCTTTCCGCTTCGTGCTCCCCTATTTCATCAGCGCCTACAAGGCTGGCAGCGCAGACGTAAGCCTGCCATCGGAAGGAGCTGTAGCATGGTACCGAACCACGCCGGCGGCAGTGTGCGGTGACGGCGGTGAGTAGAAATTAAATTAAACAACCTCCAATTGCCTGATCTAACACCTAGTCATAGGTACCGTCTGGGGTCAAGGTGGAAGCGCTTCGGCAGCAAGCGGTACGAAAGACCTCATCTCGATCATTGCGTTGTCCAACTCCTCCCAGGACATCACCGTCGCTATTGGCGGGTCGACCCAGACTGTAAGCGCATCCAGCTCAGTCGGCAAGGCTTCGTTCTATCAGGTAGACTTCAGCGGGAAGTCCGGCGCCGTTACCATCACCGTCAATGGCAAGTCGTCCACCGGTCCCGCGATCTCGACCGACTGTCCCTCTACGGGTCACGTGAGTCTCTCCAGTCAACGATAAATCTTCCAGACACGTAGAACTGACAAGAGTATAGGTCAACTTCAACTCGGTAGCGATTCAGGTTTGATGAGTTATCGTATCCGGAGCACGGCTGTTAGAAATTCGCGTCGGCTAGTTTCGGATTTTTGGAATTCCGTGGCATCCCCTGGCTCAGGAAAATCATTTCACCCTTGAATTTTGACGGGCAACGTGTACATATTATATGCTTCTTAAAAATTTGACTCAGTTCGTACGGTATACCTAATCTGGTTTTTTAATGCCGACTTGGAATTTTTCTGCCCAGTCGGTAAATTCGTCCCTCTGGCCTTCCCAGGGTTTCATCAGCATCTCTGACGCCGCAAAAGCGTCAAAGAAGCAAGAATCCATGGCGCGGTCTATGGTGTCACGGTCCAGGTCGTAGAAGGCGCAGGCGACTTCACCGAATCGGTTCGGCAGTCTCTTTAGCAGCGGAAACACTTCATCGAGGCGTTGCGCGACTGGTATCTGTGAGGTGTTAGGGAGTGGAGGTAGAGTTTTAAGCCGCCTCTTGACGATGGCGGTGTAAAGTAGAGTGGTGAGTCGTAGCCGCTTCAGACAAGACTCTAGGCGTTCTCTAATCTTGTCCGGATCATCTCTAGGTATGTGACGGGGATTCATGAGGTCATCTAGCATCTCCTGCGTCGAAATATGTGTGTTTTGAATCTGGTCTGTGATGTTGTTAACATCGTCGTCGTCGTCGTCGTTGTCATCGTCATCGTCGTCGTCAACCTCTTCGCTATATTCCTTTAATTCTTCTAGGATATCCTTTAACGTATCCCTATATTCCTCGACCTTCTTGATAAGTAGACCCGCGATGCCCAGCTTCTTAAGCATGATCACATCGTCGCAAGCAGCCCATATGACGCCGGTAGCGGTCATACTACCCTTCCCTCCCTTGGTACCATTCTTCTGCGCGTCAGGTAGAACGTTTCCATATACGGGGATAATGCCAACGAGACCCTTGAGCTCCTTCAACACTCTGTAGCATCTCCAAGAAAGGTCTTGACGAGCCACTATGGTATATTTGTGGACGTCGCAAACCTGGACGGCAGAAGCGAGAGCTGGGATAGGACCGGCTACTAGCTCACGGAGAACCTTGATTATAGCCGAGGGAGTGAATGGTTCGTTTATGATGAGTAGAGATAGCTTTGTCGTATGTGCCTTTATCAGGGTGGCAGAGTCGTGGGCGAGGGAGAGAGGATCTACAGATTGTAGGGTCGAGATCGAGGTCGAGGTCGAGGATTGTGACGATGGAGGGGTAGCTACTTCAGAGACATCGCCGACATCGATAGCAATGGAGTGAAGAAACGCCTCGAGTCGAGATGTGAGGTCTATCGTAGACTTTATCAAGACCCTTAAAGACTCGAGGGAGTCGCCGGTTGTGTTATTTGCAGCCATTACTGCTTATAACTACTATCCATAGAATAAAAAGTTGTACGGATTTAAATTTTATATTGCCCCGCAGTTTGAGATCCAAAAAAAAGGTCTACCCCACCACTCACCCATCTTACATAAACTGCTGACTAATTATCACACCTATGTAAGTTCCCATTGGTACAAACTTTCTATGTATTTATAGCACCTACCTACAATGATGGTAGTAGATTATAGCATGTATCCTGCGCAGACATCACTGTAAAAATAGGAAAGCTGGTTAACTAGATCTAAATCGCTTCATTAGGAGATTCAGAGTCAACTGTACTGAAGCACAAGTGTAAACGGACCGACGGAACAATTCGGGGATAGCAGTCTGATAGTATTGGGTTTAATGTCATTGTAGCGCAGTGCGGAGCAGGCAGTTGACTTACATCTACGATGTCTCATGAAATTCATGGGTTCTTTCTTTTGCACAGAATGTGAGGATATATGTTTAAACATAGCTTGAAGGATTTCTTGGAAATATACACATATCTATGTGTGCATTCCGCTTGATGACAGGGTAGATTTGATGGAAGACTGTGACGTATATCTCGTTTGACACGTTCAGAGTTGGAGAATCCTTTATAGGTAAGATGTGACGAAAGAGAAAGGGGTAATGTGGATTATGTAATGTTGTTGGAATTCTATATTCATGGTGACAGGATGGTGACGTTGAAGAAGGAAAATAAAATAAATATCTTGACAATTGAATTGAAGGTATTTGATATGTAGCTTAGGTGTATATGTAATTATGCATAATCTGGCCCCTCGTGATTGAGGTACTGGGTACAAAAAAAGAAAGGTAGGTGCGCGGATGCAGTACGGATCCGGGATTGAGACTGCCCAAGATTAGGCCTGTAAATATGGGGCTACAGAGTAGGTCCCCACAGTATTTCGTACTACCTAGGTACTAGTGGTGTTCCCCCACCTCTAAACTTCCAAGACTTTGCACTGATTACTTCATGATTTTGCCTTTCGCCCAGTTCCTCCAGGTAAAATCACCAATTTTTTTATTTACTTTTACTACGAAGCGCTTAGGTGGGAAATAGCTGCATTAGCGCGCCGAGGTGGGATGGGGTCATGATCTCCAGGACCATGTTCGGCTATAAGATTATGACCATTACTTCAATATAATTATAATAGCCGAAAATCGTCACTATTATGGTTGTCATTAGAAAACAGTTACAGCTGTTCGCAATTACCTTGCGATGAAAATAATCTCGAAGCAGGTATGATCTTGAGACGATTTCCAACTGGAAATGATTTTTGAATTCAAAGTCGATTTCCTGACAGTTACGATTGTGGTGATCATATCCGATTAAGTAATTATCCCCAGTTGTAACAGCCTTTCCACTCAATCTTTTCAGATTCGCAGTTGCCTTGGGGCTTTTACCACTTATAAACCTGAATAAGGGCAACAGCTTCTCAGTATCGTAGATTCGTAATTGTAACCTTGTAGCTCAATCGTAAATCGTAGTTTGTAAATCTGTAAACTCTTTATTCAATCCTCACTTGTGTTGTTGACTTACGTATGTGTTTTTCAATCAATTCAATTACTAGATAACTATATAATATACCTATATTAGTAATATTAGTAATACGTCGTATGGCGTAAGCTAATATTTTTTAATTTTAAAGGGGGTATGCACGAAATGATCTCGGGATTTGGGAATGATTTCGAGACTTACACATGATCTCAGTGACCCTGTTGAAAGTACGTGACAATTACCAATATATAATGATCTTACTAACGAAAACCCTTATATTTTACACATAATATTGATAATGCAAGACTATTTCGTCGATAAGATTATGTGTTTTCTCAAAATCGTTTTAATCTCGAAATCATTTCCACTTTCCAAAATCACTACTGTATTGACATAATTTGCATTATAGCATTATCAGGTGCATTGCACGGCCCCAAAATCGTTTATAAGGTTCAACATCATCACTGAGATCATTGCCCCATCCCACCCTGGCGCGCTAATGTGTAGTGTATTCTTTTTCCTTCTTCAGTGCACACTCACTGTGCCTAGGTACATGATACATGCCATTTTACCATTCTTTTTTTAATTCTCTTTCTCTCTTCTCTCTACGGAATAAGAATTGAGGAGAGGCAAAGCAAAGCAAAGCAAAGCAGCAAAGCAAATCAGATCTTGACCTGAGCAAAAGTCAAAGCTGAAGCTTGTCTTAAAAAGAACTACTTACTTATCTCACATGCTAGGAACTTCTAGAGTCACCCAACAGTAATTGACATAGGTATCATATACAGTACTCTATATCGGCATTCAAGATTTCTAACTCGGCTATACCGACCTAGCGGGAAGCCAACGAACTACATACCTTTAGTAGCGAATTGTGGCCAAGGCCTGTTGGCTCGAGGCCCCTCCTTAAGCCAAGCTAAAAGACCAACCAGCCAAGTCAGCCCTGTGCCTGGGACTGGAAGTGGAAGTGGAAGTGTGGAATTGGAATGGGAACCGGAATACTTGGAAATACATACCTGGAATAAGGAAATACCGTCTACGAATTTACGCATTTACGTATTTACGCATTTACGCACCTACACACGTACCTACGCACCTCCATACGCACCTACGCATATGTACACGCATTCATCCCTATCAGCTTCTTACTGGAGGTACATACTTTCTTCTACATTCCTAAGGTACTGTACCGATATTGATCATTGATCATTGGTCATTGGTCATTGATCATTGACCCTCTACCCTCTCCTTACTACCCAACCCCAACACCTGCTACTCCAGTCTATCCAGTCTATCCAGTCTATACCTACCATCCATCCGTACATACATACATACATACATGCTAGTCTCCGTTCGGTGACGCACCACCGCACTAAGTATTTCCCCAGATGGACTCTGGTTTCGTGTTACTGGATAACATCAACAATATGTGCTACCAGTGCCACCACCACCTCTTCCACTTCAATCACTGACAGCATCTATCCTACCCCTTTGATTTTAAAACTTGGTTAACGTCTATCTGGTGTGTATATGTCTATGTTGTCTATGTTGTCTACCTACCTACAACTTTACAACTGCACCTCTGCACCTCTGCACCTCTGCAAATTTGCCCATCTTCTGTCCCTTTTTCTTTTTCTCTGTCTCTGCCCTCTGCTCCCTGCTTGCATATTTAGAGCCGCATTCTGACCACCGTACGGTAAAAATAGGATATGATACGGCGCTCCCACAAGTCTACCAGGTCACACCTTTAAATAGCGATATCAGCATACAAAGACCCGCGACCTTCTTACCATTTGTCTGATTGGCCCTAATTTACCAGCTCGTCATCGTTCGGCCTTCATTAATCCAATATCCGACATCTTACGTGCATATGACCAACGTCCTTGTCGATCGCTTTTGACGGCATAAGTCCTCGAGTCCCCTTCGAAAAGTATAGGTTATAGGTTGCAGGTTGCTGATTTGCCTACACGCAACTGGTGTAGCCTCTTTTGAGGATTCCTAACAAACTGGAAAGATGGGAAACACACATGCGAAGGACGCGAGGGGTGGCTCCCGTATAGGAGCTCACGGGTCTCACATGGATCCAGGTGGGAGCTCCTCGGGTGCCGGATATCATGGGGAACTACCTGATCGGTCGAGGCGTGCTAGTCGACCGGAATTGGGCGGCTTAGCCTTGCAATTCGGCGCTTCGTCAAGCTCCCGTCACTTGGATGCCCCTTTTGAACATCGAGAAACGAAACAAGAGAAGGAGGCTCGAAGGCTCGAAAGAGAACGGGTGGTACGGCTCAAGGAACGTGAACGTAGCATGAGAGAGGAACATGTAGACGGTGGTTACATAGTTACGATGGGCATATATACCTCATCCGAGGACTTTAGCAAACCCGTAGTTCGTCAATTGCAGGTAAGTGGCATCTTCTCCTTCTCATGGCGGGCCGCCTAAGGTCGACTACCATCTATTCACCAGCCATATAACTAATCTTGTCTGTCGACGACGATAGATCGAAAGAAGGATAGCCCCTTTCTGGCGTGGCCTAGACGACTTTCGCGATAACTGGGCCGAGCATCAGATCATCGCTGCGGCTCGTGGTCTCGACATTCCTCCCGCCGACGAAGTCCCCGAGAATCTGATTCCGCAGCCCAGGTCCGTCGAGTCGCCAGCTACTTCGACGCCTAATCTCACAGTCCCGATGGGTCCTAGAACCCTCTCCGTCTCCTCCGACAACCCTACCTCGAATCCTGGCTCAGCTTTACCTTCTCCCACGTCGCCCGTTGCGCCGAGAACTAGCTCGCCCTTTAAACCCCATAAGAAGTCGTTAGCCGCGGCTCTTAATCTATCTCGCAGCGGGCCGCATACGGATATCATTACTCCTCGCGAGATCAATCTCCCCCACGATCCGTTCGTCAACGGCCAGCCTCTCGAAGTATTTTTATATAAAGAGGGAATCGAGTGCCCGCTTTGCCTCATGTACTACCCGCCATACTTAAATCGCACCCGGTGCTGCTGCCAGATCATCTGCAGTGAATGCTTCGTGCAGATCAAGCGCCCCGACCCGCATCTTCCCGAGCACCACGTCGAGGAGGAGGGTGTGCAAGCGCCGGCCAACCCGGAGGAGCACGAGGGTGAACTTATTATGGAGCCGGCCAAATGTCCTTACTGTACTCAGACGGAGTTTGGCGTCACATATGAGCCTCCTCCTTTCCGCCGCGGTATAACATATGCGTTCAGTCCTTCTACATTAGGTGCTATGAGCACGGCTATGTCGTCTTCTAGCTCTCTTAGTTCGACCCTTTCTCCGACGTTAGCTGCGCCTTCCGCTAATGCTAACCGCCGGCGGACGCAGAGCGTGTCTGTAAACGCGCCCGGGGTTATCTCCACCGACCGCATCCGACCCGACTGGTCTACTAAACTAGCCGCCGCTCGTGCCCAGCAGCGTCGGAGGGCAGCGGCCGCCGACGCTCTACATCATGCTGCTTTCGTCATGGGAAACCAGGAATCCCGTACGATTTTTGGCCGATCGTCTCGGTTTAGTCGCAGAAACACGGGGGGCAACCGGGGTAACGAGAGTCCCGGTAACGGCTCTAACCCTCAGCCAAACGACGGTGGGGCCGACGTTCCCTCCGCTCCCGAGCCAGGTGCTCGTACCGTCTCTAGCCGAGCTGGTCCGACCCGGGAACGGATAGATGCCGCGCATCTTGAGAGTCTGATGATGGCTGAAGCAATAAGATTAAGTCTAGCGGACGAAGAAGAACGACGGAAGAAGGCCGAGAAAGAAGCTCGGAAGGAAGCCAAGAAGCGAGAAAAAGAGGATCGCAAGGCCTCTAAGAAGAAGGGTGACGTATATGGCGGCGGTAGTAGTGCGAGCGCAAGTTCCCTTAGTCTAGGTCTCGGGCGAAGGCGTGGTAATAGTGCTGCCAGCAACTTACGCATGGAAACCAGCTTGGCCGCAGCCAGCAGTACTCCCGCTGGTCAAACTGGCGACAAGCCTATAGACCTAGCCTCTACGTCAGCTTCCGCTTCCGCTTCCGCTTCCGCGTCGAGCAACAAGGGGAAGGCCATCGACCGTAGTGATAACGAAGATGGCCAAAAGAGCAGTACCGGTACTCCATCTCTACCAATTCCTGTGCCGTCGCAGCCCGCACGGGGCTCTTCACATCTTCGTCAGATGAGCAACGCCAGCTCTGTCAGCTCTAGCGGGGTTGATAGTATGCCCGGCAGCTATACTGGCAAGAACCTGGGTGCCGACAACGAGGATCCACGGTCAAGTGGCCTTAGCTTAGCCGCACGTAGCGAAGAGGGTGAGAGTACGAACTCGGAACCCATGTTCAATTTTAGAAGTCTGGCAGAGATGGTCGGCGTTCCTATAGACGGAGAAGCCCAGTCACCTGACGGCGAGGATTTAAGTCCCGGCAGCAAATCGGCGGACGCCGAGGAGGCCCACGGCGAGCATATAGAACATGTCACAGATCCCGTCGTCGGGAACGGAGGAGGCAGTAAGGTTGAGTCGCCAAAGCCGGAGACTCACGAGAGCAACCAAAGCTCAGTAGAAAGGGGCGAAGACGGCACTTCGTCACCGCCACCGCCGCAACTTATGGTCACGCCCGACACTCCAGCGCCCGTCGACGACGATAGCGAGGATTCTAAGCGACTCGGGCACGTCGGCCTAGCAGAGAGATCACACGAAGTCACGCAATAAACTAGATCCGTTTCCTCAATGTTTCTTATATCCCCGCTAAGGGGTGGTCTGGTGAAAGGGCGATAGCAGGTGTAAGGTTCATGATATCTGCATTAAAGGGGGAGGTAGGCACTGTTGACTTTCATTGGTTCGGAGTTAAGGATTGTATACATAGATGCGTGGGTTCGATGGCGATATAAGATAATCCCCTCGAGCGAGCGAGGTCGGTGAGCGACGAGGCATATGGGGTTCCAAAACCCCCCTCCCTTCGACGGAAATTGAGATCTCCTAAGCAAGTAGGGTGCAGTTTTCTCTTATGTCTAGCGCTGTTGCAAGCAGTAGGTAGCATCGCCGACGCATTTAATGGTATTGGTACCTGAACCAACTAGAAGAAGCAACGCCAGTATAAGAAGACTAGACGGGGTGATAATGGAATACGCCAAGGTTTATCGAGCTTGTGTGATGTTGTGTGTTAGGGGGTGCCTAGGTTATCTACCTAATAGGTTATATACATGGCGAAATGCTCTAGAGACTATGTATGTAAATAATAGCTACATCTTCAAGTACCTAGTACGGCTAAAATAGAGATGAATTCGAGTAATCAGCAGATTATAATGAAAATTATCAGGTATCACAGTTGGAGGAACGGGAACTTGATAATTAATTTAGGTATGAATTAAAATTCCTCTAATGCTACATCGACTTAGAATCTACATCACTCACCACTTCTAACTTTACATTCCTAATGGAAATACGTATATACCTATGTGTCTGTGTCTGATGTACGATTTACGGTCAGGCCTTGATTTTCTTTCAACGCCTACCTAGGTAGGTAGGTACCATGACTCTTAGACAGCCGGAGAAGGTATGAAATCTCCAAAATGCAACGGTGACATTCGCCAGACAGATATCGGTACTACATATCCTAAGCCATCGAATGTACGTAGTCTAGCTGTTCTTGTCCTGAATCCTCTCCTAGACAACATAGCTACCTGGTATCTAGGTAGATAGGTTGAGTCCTACTAGGTATAAGATGAAAGCAAGTCATCAAGCACTCAACGCCGGCAGCTCCTCAACTTTTACGCTCACGGGAGATTTAGGAGCCTCGGTAGGACTTCTGGCGTTAACAAACCCTGGATCGGGACTGCTCCAGCTGTAGTCTTTCCATTGGCCTAGGACAGCCCACATATTTTCAACTACCCCTTGGATCTTCTGCCGCCGGTCTACGCTCCATTGCCTTCGTTTCGTCTGCCCGATGTCAGCCGTCTCCGGTTCCAAACCCTCCATCACGCTATTAAAGACACGACACGTCTCTTCCAGCTCGGCAACGCTAGATATTCCCATGACGCTGACACCGACACGGTCTCGGACAGACAACTTAGGATTGCGACCGCCTCTAGACGCGCCCACTCGAGCCCAGTTGTCTAAAGCCCAACGGATGACGACGACTTCAAGCTTCTCGTCCGCGTCTACCGCAACAGGCACAAGATCCTGACAAGCCTTCCTCAGTCCCTCCGGACTCGGATGCCACGTAGCCATAGGTCCCGCGTCAGCACCCCTCGTCGTCAGTAGGCCCATGCCCAACATGCTAGCATTGAGAACGACATCTACACCGGCGCGCTCGAACCGCGCCATAGCCTCGCCGCCCAGTGTCGTGTTCTGCACGGTGTAGTGGCCGTAGCTCAGTACGGCGTCGAGCGGCTCGCCCGTCTCGCGGCGCACCATCTCGGCGAGTGTGCATAGCGTCTCGACGGGGTAACCGCTGATGCCAACGTGCCGGACAGTGCCTTCGCTACGTAAGCGGCGCAGCTCGCGCACGGCGGCTAGAACCTCGGACGGAGAGACGAACTCGACATCGTGCATGTAAACGAGGTCCAGATAAGAAGTATGCAGGCGCTCGAGGCTACGTAGCACCGAGGACCGGACCCATGCGGGGCTATAGTCGAAGACGTCACCAGCGATGCGGCCGGCCTTGGTGACGAGGAAATAGGAGGAGCGCGGGTGCTTCTGGGCGACGGACGGGTGCGCCAGGGCGTCGCCTAGGATGAGCTCCGAGGGCCCGTAGTACGGCGAAGTATCGAAGGCGCGGACGCCGAGGTCAAGGACGCGCGACACGATAGACAGAGCAGGCAGGTCGAAGGGGTTCGGGACATACTGCGTGTTGAAGGTGGCCGTGCCGAGGATCAGAGGGGGGATGGATTCATGGAGGGGCTGGCGGTCCGGGATTAAGGAACCCATGTTGAAGGAAAGCGGCCGACTCCTTTTGCTTCTAGTCTAGGGTATACCTAGCCTTAACTGCAAGAATGCAATGATGACAGCGTATTTGGGGAACTGGCTATGTAGCTAACTTCCTGGTTAGAAGGAGATGCTATACATCGACGGGACGTTCGGAACTAGCATTAGAAATAAAAATATAATCGAGGGATTTTCAGGGTCTCACAGGTGAAAGTGGGGTGGGATAGAGGAATAGGGGCATAGGGGCATAGGGGCATAGGGGCATAGAGAGATCGATCTAGACGGAAAAAGGAAAAAGCTAAGCTAGGTATGTAAGTAGGTGTGGTGAAGAAATGGATGTGTAAATGTACCAAGGCTAGTCTACCGTCCTTGCTGAAATATCCATCCTGATGGTTGTCATCATCATCGTCATCATCACCATGATAGACGGATCACCACCACTCATACAAAACCCAGACTCTAACAAAGACATCTTGAGAACGGCGGTGAATCATCTATAAGACCGGCAAGGAGCGAAGGAAAAGAGGAGACTGAATTCCATTTTTCTTATGTCGTAAGGGATCGTATATTTCTATCTTGTCTTACATGAAGCGGGAAGTGTTAGTTTAGGTGAGTTTAGGTAATGTGTAAAGTGGCTTGTCTTTCCCGACTTCGTTAGCCTATAGGAAAGAAAAGCTTAGGGAGATGTGGAATCTAATCTCGAATTATGCGAGATAAGAGAAGCACGTCATCCAGTCTAGGTAGTTTTTGTCCTATCAGCGATCTTCATACGCACGCGGTTAGCCATGTGGCGCGCGCTACGGTACTTACCGAGACGAAAACAGTTAAGCTGAGATTTTATATCCCAAGACACGAAGTTACGGGGCTTGCTCGTTCCTAGCCTTATGAATCCAAGGCTATGGGATTTGACACCATCTCGTTTTAAAAAAGAAAAAAGAAACAAACCATGCTATAGCTCTATATAATGTAACAAGTGCTTAGCAGTAATAGTTCCCCACAAAGAAATTATAACCCTAGTCCTCGACTATAGTAGTACTAGACCTAGGACAACAGTCAGGGTTAGGGTTAGGATATATCTCTTTCATCTATCCACTCTTCGTATAAGGGCAGCTATAATCTCGATTTTCACCTTCTCTAAATACGCACATATTATTATAGATAGTTAGGCAGCCTTTCAAACTTCAAGCTTTTACCTGCTTGAACTATTGCAGAACTTGTTCCAGCCCCCCGGGATGATCTCTTTCAACCCATCAACGCATTGCCATTCCGGAACAAGGAGGGCAGGGAGGGTCACTAACGAAATAGAGATTCGTATTGGCGAATTCTTATTACCTATCTCTTGATTTGACCATCGCCTCGGGAAAATAGGTAGCGACTTGATAGATTTGCGATATAGCCCCTCGCTTTGTAGTTCTGTGTGAGAGGCCTCATCTCGGCTGATTAACGCAAGACGTATGTACCATGATCGTTTAGCCGCTTCGACATAATTCCCGGTATCCTTTCAACAACTTCATGCACCAATACTACGTGACCCAGTACGTCAAGGTTGTCAGAAATAGTTGTTGCTTTCAGCTTAGGTAATGTAGAAACCTACATTTAATCGTATTCACTTCTAGCCCTTCCCATATTAAACGTAGGCAACTCACCTTAGAGTATTCCAATACCAAGCTCGTGAGGTTCAATCTCAAGTGGCCGGTAAATCCATGAAAGTCAAGAATATTCTGTTTTAGAGAGCTGTAACATTAATGGTTTGGGCTCACAGTTCACGGGCATGATGAACATGTATTAACTATGTAAATAGGTCGCTACCTTATAGATTATGATGGTAGAGGAAGTATAGGGAGGGTATTTCGATGGCATGGGCTATGATCAATCCTGATTTTAAAGTAGCCCTCTCTAATTTTATGGGCCAGAGTAATCTAAACAGACATCTTGGATATCTGATCACCCCCGAGGAGTAGCTCTATAGCTAACAAAACGCATGGCATATAAGGGATATATAAATAAAACACTTGCTAGTGGGTATTTAAGCCCATATAGGGGGGTTTACTAGGTATTCATATACGAAGATTGTAGAATACTAGAAAGAATATTGCTAGCTATCTCCCGGTTTATCGGTCTACAATAATGAATGCATGGTTTTGAGAATGACCCTACCTAATCTTGGCCCGAGAACGAGGCTATAGGTATACATAGTTGCCTCTGATGCCAAGTTATAGCACTACGAAGTAAAGCATGCGGCTCGTTTTGACTTTTCATACATGTATTTGAGTCTATCTGGCACGTACTTCGCGGATGTCGTTGTTGTGCGGTTCCAGGCTAAATTGTTGATTTTGGTTGGCAGTTTCATTTCCATGTGGGGATTAAGGCGTACAAAACAGCTTCGATAAAAAAAAGATGCCTGTTTATAATTCCATAGTCAAAAGGGATCGTCTTATCTATGTCCCGAAAGGTTTATTGCCAGAAAGCCTGCGCGGAACGTAGAGGTAGAGCAGGGCCACTTGAAAATTCAGGCTAATGTCGACTCCGGGAATCCTCGCCAGGGGCCCGAGAGACCCAATCAAGTCTGAGGTAAAACTAATTCAGTCTACCCGCGACGTTGACTTGCATGGAAGAAGACCGTCTCTTGGCCTCGTCTTGCTGCCACCCGGGCACATGCTGCTATAAGATTACGGTTGCGTCTTTTCCCAACTCGGGCCATTGTAATCTGAAGTCCCCACGCGGAGTGAAGAACTCCATTCCCAAATTTTCATGGCAGGAATCTAAGTTCCATAGACCACGATATACCACATCCGACTCAAGGGGGTTTTACTTGGCGCTGTAGGTTATTTCGGCCAAAACGAGTCAGCTATTTATGCCACGTTGGCCTCAGCCGCGCTAGAGAAAGTACATGTCCCTTCAAGTTGAACGTGGCAAGGGGCAAGATTACTTTCCCACGATCTTACATCATGAAGAACCCATCCGGCATGGTAGTCCAGATGGTACCTTGATGTGCAGCGGCACTATATCGGCCTACCCGTATTGGCCGTTACGGAGGAGCTCTCCAGATTAATTCCCCTCGGTTGAAGCCATGCCCTTGACGTGCGATGACGCTGTCTGATATTCGGCTTTGCTGATATAAAGCGCGGTACCCCTTTCTAGACACTTGTGCGGGCTTGCTCGTAGTTACGATTCTATTTTTCCAAAGCTTTATCTAGAGATCAATCATGAAGTTGTTCACAGTCGCTACCGGTGTTATCGGCCTCGCCGGGTCTGGTGAGTAGTAATACGTAGTCTTGAAGAGACAATATTGAGGACGCTTGCGGGACATAATACTTACAGTGTCGCAGTCATCGCCCAGACGGACTCGACTCCGTTTGTCGACGCCGATACTGGGATTACCTTCCAGTCTTACACCAGCACAGACGGGATCACCTATCGACTAGCACTCCCAGCAGAGGCAAGCGGCGATGCTGGCTACGATGTGATCCTTCAAGTTGTAGCGCCAGTCGCGTTGGGCTGGGCTGGATGGGCTTGGGGTGGCGCGATGACATACAACCCTCTAACTGTTGTATGGAAGGACGGGGACTCGGTCCAGCTGTCTTCGCGCCAGGCCACGTGAGTGACGCATCCAACTTTCGTAGTTATTCCGTTTCAAGGATCAAGAAACGATGGGCTGATCAGGAGAAGCGGATACTACGTGCCTGCCACGTACGCCGACGCCAAGTACACTATCCTCAAGGGCACCGGCGTCAACGAGACGCACTTCAAGTTCACCGCTCTCTGCACGGGCTGCGCCAGCTGGACGGACTTTGACGGAAACCCGTACATCCTCAACGGCGCGGGCGATACCAACTTTGCGTACGCCTTCTCAAACACGCCGGTGGAGGAACCTGAGAACTCCGAGTCCGGCTTTAGCATCCACGATAACGTCGGACGATGGATCCACGACCTGGCGGGTGCGAGATCTGACAAGTTCATGGAGTGGGTGACGACCAACACCCCCGCGTAGGTGATGATAGTTCCATATGCAAATGCGGGAACTTGGACTTATAATCAGAGCAGTACAGAGTTATAATATTCGAGGCATTCGTTATCATGGCGTAGCTTAGACAGGTGCCCATGGATTGCTGGTTACTTACCCAGGTAGAGGGAAATGAATAGGAAAACGAAGATTTGACTATCGTATATATAGATTAGTAGAGAGAAGTGAAAAAGGTTGCAGTACATATGTGACATGATAATAGGTCTCAAGTAGGACTCTAAGTGTTTTGTTTTGTTTTGTTTTGTTTTTGTTACAGAGAGGGATATAATAAGGGGCACTTCACTTTGGGGATAACTTTTTACTACCTACTAAAGATGAATATTTTGATAATGGATTAAAGGGTAGTGGGGTAGCTACATACATATGTACCTAAGGTACATGTATTTCAATGTATGCGGGGTAGGGGTTTGTGTCATAGGTACCTAGGTAGGTACCCAAGTACATACATACACGTGCGTTCTTGATTTTTGAGGGTACCTAGGTACGTCACATTTCTTTCTTTCTTTCTTTCTTTCTCTCTTTACTTTTCTATTTCTTCAAATACCAGATCCCCTTCGATATGTCGCGACAGATTATAATTCGTACCTCCCTTTTCGCTTAAAATGAAATAGAATAGTCCCGTCTAGTCCCGTTTACTGAGACCAGAATAAAATAGGACATGAGATAAACGCAATCATGGCTCCGGCGAGGAAATCCAAGGTTCATCAACCGTCACCACCATCTCGAACTCTGGTCCTCGACAACGGCGCGTACACGATCAAAGCTGGATATGTGGCAGGGGATGTCGTCGACGAACCCCGTGTGATACCGAATTGCATCGCCCGAGACCGCAACAAGAAGGTCTACGTCGCATCCGAACTAGAAAAATGCGCCGATTTTAGCGAAGTCGCTTTTAGGCGACCGGTTGAGAAAGGCTTCGTCGTGAACTGGGAGGCCGAGAAGGAGATCTGGGAGCACGAATTCTTCGACGATAAAGCGCCTCAGCCGTGTGATCCATCTGATACGAGGCTTTTGCTTACCGAGCCGTCAAACTCCCTTCCTATCCTGCAGACAAACTGCGATCAGATGGTATTCGAGGAGTTTGGATTTGCTAGCTATTACAGAGCCACCGGTAAGTTGCTGTCAGCATATTATGGGATAGAACTTATAAGGTAGCTCGCAGCTTATTAACCCTGTAATAGGTCCGTCGTTGAATTCTTATCATGACGTCCAAGGCATCCTCCGCACACCACGAGATCCGGGAACGATCGCTCAACTACCGGCAGAGATCCTCTTACTCATCGATAGCGGATACTCTCACACTACCATTACGCCTATTCTCCAAGGCAGGCCCATCCACTCCGCCATCCGGAGACTTGACGTGGGAGGGAAACTCTTAACAAACTACTTGACGCGACTGCTTTCCCTTCGTCATTATGACATGCGCAATGAGACGTATATCGTGAACGAGATGAAGGAGGCCGCCTGCTACGTCTCCCTCGACTTCAAAGGAGACCTTGAACGTACCTGGAAGGGTACTAGGGGTGAGCGTCGGGAGGATTATCTCAACGGTGGAGGAGTGGCCAAAGATTACGTACTGCCGGATTTCCATACGAGGACAAAAGGTATCGTCCGCGACTTCGACCCCGTCCAAGCTTCTAGGGCTAGGAAACTAGCTGCTGGTCGGGCAGGAGAGTCTAGCGAGGATGTGCTGACCCTCAGGAACGAACGCTTCACTATTCCCGAACTTCTATTTCATCCGTCAGATATTGGTATACGTCAGCCGGGGATCGCAGATCTCGTCATGCAGTCGCTACGTCTTCTACCCCTTGGACTATGGCCTGGTTTCCTTGCCAACATCATCGTCGTCGGTGGCAATTCCCTTTTCGACGGATTTGTTGAGCGGCTACAGAAAGAGGTTGTCCAGCTCGTCCCGGACGAATGCTTTGTTCGGGTTGCCCGCCCCGTGGATCCCATAACAAGCACTTGGCTAGGTGGTGCCAGCCTGGCGAAGCACGAACACATCAACACCCTCTCCGTCACGAAGCAGGAATACGAGGAATTTGGCGCTGCTTGGGTTGCGCGCAAGTTCTCGGTTGGCTTGGAGTCATGACTTGATATATCAAACATGGTTCTAGAACATCCGACACTTATGCGTGCACTAATTTGTGTCATAGGTGATACCTCCGTTCGTACCTAGGTACATAGGCATTCCGAGCTTGTCGTGATGATCTCTAAGTAGGTATGTGCTTTACGTGCTGTTCTGTTTAGAAGACTAATAATCTGTTCTTCTCCCACGATACTAATCGAAGCGTAAGAGAACGTAGGCATGATAAATGGGGTGGTACTCGTACGCATGTCAACAGTAGAGATAGTAGAGATAGTAGAGATATGATACTTCAATCACCATATCACTTAAATTTATGGGAAGATCAGCGGCTTGATAGTTACTACTGCATTGTAAGTCTAGTATACAATTATATATTAAAACTAAAAAGGAGGGCGTGCTTTGTCGTGAAGGTTGGGGAATATGTTCTCCGTTAAGTGTCGATGGTAAACCACCGTAGATCTACGCGAGTCAAGATAGCCTGGTCACAACAATGAAGCTGAAAAGCGTTCTCATTTAATAAAGCAATACAGCAGTAGGTTTACTGATGGAGACGGAAAGTGAATTTGTTCGTAATAGCTAAGTTGGGTATCATCTTCTCGCCCCTCGAATTGTAAGACCCCGCGGGCAACAATCACGAGGCGGCGATATGTGCTTAATTCCAAGTACTAAGGTACTGCAATAGACCTCAAATTCATATCCAACCGCCCAGACCAAACAAAAGTGGAAAGGGAGTAGAGAATCCTTAACGCCCCTAACCGACCATAAGACCCATATGCCGAATAATTCCGGCTCGCTCATATTTCAAAATTAAAAAGAATTATGATAGAAGATCATAACCTGTCGTCGCAATGGAGTATCGTCATACTCCTAGTAGGTAGTTGACCTTAATTGGTCACTGATATCAATACATTTCTCGAGATCTTCGTCCGCGGCGTCTTGAGCACCCTATATACGGTTAGCTGACGTACACGAGAGTTGGGCTCTACGAAGATGGGATGGTATGTCATACAATCACACTGTTTCTAATGTTAGCTTAACTATGAAAACTTGCAAGACGACGAAGACATACAAATGTGAGCGTGGAACCTTCGTAATGAATAATGCAATAACCGCCACCGCATCCTCTACAGAGTTTCTGGGTGTTGGCGATGCAATCAAGGCACTAGATTTTATAGATTAATACTGTATTCATTCTAATACAAAACAGAAGCTAAGAGACTTACGTTGTGCTCGCACTCCCAGCAACTCCGGCTGATCTTGGGCACCTAGAATAATTGACAGTGTCAGCGTGGTATCCTTCGTAGGGGGGGGGGGGTTTCAATGGGAATCGGGGGAAAGACATGGCTACGTTTGGGGGTTCTCGCCGCATACAATTTCCGAGGATGATCGAAAGCAGTCGATATGTCCACTCTCGCCCATCCCTACATGAACTTGGGTCATAGGGGGTAGTGGTGGTTTGTTATATTCCCTCGCTACATGGCTTCGGAACCGCTCAGGGTGGAAAAGGGTTCCGAATTCCAGGTATCCTTTCCGTGGACTGCGGGTGGCAATTAAGACAATGACCCTTCCGTACCTTGACTTTAGACGCCTCGAGAGCTGCCATTTCATGGTCCAACAAGCCGTTAGTCTGGTCGACGATGTGCACATGCTGAACACTGAATTCCTGCCGGTTCGGCACCTGATAGCACGACTCGCACCACCACTGATCGCAGCTGAAGCAGTATCTCTCACGGATACATTCTAGGCATCTTGGGATGAACCTATGCGTCTCCTTACCTATCCCTGATCCGGGGGTTGGGTTTGGACAAGTTGCCGCCTTGATGGTGGACGAATGAAGCGGGACGGGAGCCAGCAGCGGCAACTGCTCCGCCGGCGAGTCTCCGTATACCGTGAAGCCCTCGGGCGAAGACCCGCAGGATGCGCATCCGCCGAGTGCGAAAGTCGCGACACCCCACGGGCTCTCGGGCGCTGTTCCACCTGACGTGACGGGCACCTTTCCAAACGCAGACGAATTCTGATGGCGAGGTCCCGTGCAGAGCACGGCGTCGAACTTGATGACCTCGCGACAGTCTAGAAGCGTCTCGGCCCAGCCCTCGGCGATGTGCTTGCCGATGATGCGCCCTCTCTTGTGATACCAATCGTCACCTTCGGTCCGGAAAGATTCCTTTAACGCGTGCTGGGACTTGTGGTTCCAACCGACGCTAATGTTGGAAACTCCTCGAAGCGTTCCGTTCGGCGTCGTCGGCGAAGACGTGGTCAGCTCGGGCGCGTCCCTAGCCCCAAACACGTATACCCCCTTCAGTCGGGGCGTGTCGTCGGGTCGGGTGGACCGACAGGCGAAGCGGAGGCTCTGCATCAGCTTGCGCTCGTTTAGGTTCTTGACGTCGCGGATAGACAGGATGCGCACGCGCAGGGTGGGGTCGACGAGGATGTCGTTGCAGAACTCGGCGGTGACCGAGAGGCCGTCGAGAACTAGCGTCTGCACATGATGCAGGATGTCGCGACGGCGGATGCTCTGGATGATGCCGCGCAGGGGACCGGAGTAAAAGTCGTCCTCGGTCAGGTTCTCGTCGACCTGGACGTTGCGCCAGACCTCGCCGCCATGGTCGATGCCGCCGTCGGTCTCGAACTGGGCGGTCTTAACTCGGGTTAGGTCGAGATGTCGGAAGACGCCGGGGGTGCGGCGCAGCAGCAGGTCGCGGAAGGACGGCGAGGTGGCGGCGAGGTTGAGGAGGCTCGAGATGGGGAGGTAAGGGATGGTCTGGTGTAGGACGAGGGTGTTGGTGAGGAGACTTAGGAGGGGGTTGAGGGTGCTGAGGCCGGAACCGGAACCGGATAAGTCGCGCGCGTGTTGTTGAATGACCACTCCTGAGGCCATTACATGCAGACAAAACACAGACCAGCTGCCGGTGACGAAAGAACGCGATGCGACGGCGAGTCAGAAAGAAAGTTATTAAGAATGAATAAGGCTAGAAACCCGGAGTTAGTTAGGTAGAGAGATCGGTAAGGTAGTAAGGTAGTAAGGTAGTAAGGTATTAATAGTAGTATTAATAGAAGGGGAGTGGAGTCCGAGAGTCTGGGAGTCTGGGGTAAGAGAGTAGGGTAGTTATACTAGAAGTGGGTATAGACTTGAGGAGTATCTGAGACTGTATGTAGTATACAGGCAGTTTATAGAATCGAGATAGGGGCGACAAGTTTCAACTCCGAAGCAGACAAGCAAGCAAACAAGCAAGATAGTCAGATAGGTAAGACAATGGACTGACGAGAAATGTTTCATTAAAACTGCTTGGTAGGTATTTATTACATAGTACGACTAGCTAGCAAGATGACGGGAGAAGGGTAGGTACCTAATATACTCCATGTCGAAATAAGGGGAGGCTTATGAATACCTACATACCTACATAATGTGGAGGAGGAGTGATGTGATGGAGTGGTGATGGAGTGATGGAGTGATGAAGAGGGGGGAAGCAGTGAGGTGTTTTCTCGTCTCTATTCCCAAGGATCCAAGGATCCAAGAATCCAAGAATCCCTCAAGGCATATGGAAGCATTGGCAGATGGATTCTCGTTCATTAAAACAAATGCACTATTGCGTATGTATCGTTTGGGTAACGATGGCAATAGTCTTGCAGTTTGCCTGTCCTTGGCAGGTCGATCCGACAGCGTCGCATCACATCCCAGACATGCAAGTTAATAAACTGTAACTGGACCACTTGGTGCTTGGGGTTTATGTGATGCTGTGTGTTATGTGGCTTTCCTATCGAATCTAGACTGTCGAGACTGTCCAACGTTGCAACTCAGCTACCCAGTCAGTAAGTGAGATGCTCCCTCCCCCGGTCCAAGTCATTCGCCTCTTTGTCGATGCGGGGATACCGTTATACGTACATACATATGTAGTATATCATAGTGCGTTGGTGTTGTCAGCACTGTCGTTTAAATAACTCTTGTCTCGAACGGGACTGATGGCACTGATGGCACTGATGGGATCGGCATTGTCAGCCATCTCACATCATGCTTGGCTCCCTGCTTGGCTTCCCCTAGATTTACAATCTTGCACTACTCCGTCTTGGAACTTCTTGGCCAGTAGTCAATAGTTTTTAGCCGTCGTCTATCGCCATCGTGTTGTAAGTCCAAGTCAATCCGAGTGAGGTTTCTGTTGATATAATAGTCTATAGAGACTCTTGGCCTTTTCTCTTGGCCTTTTCTCTTGGCCTTGTTAGAATATCAGTTGTTTGTTTCTGTTTATGATATCAAAAATATGATTGGGAGGCAGTTGGGAATTCTTATGTGCATATATTGAAATGATAATGTTCGGTATTAAAATCATAATGTTCACTTGGTAAGGAACTTTCATTCTAACTTACCTTAGTAAGCATGTATCTAGCTATGTATGATGGAAGCTTCGATGCGGCAAGCGGCGGAGATACCGGCGAACATGTTTTCTATTAAGAGCACCTAGGTACCTAGATACCTACCTCATATCGACATAGTGGCCCCGCCAGTGTCGTCGGCAATCTACGAAAGTAACTACCGGTCTACTTATGGAGACCCTTCTTCTTCAAAGTGAATGTTGGTATTTCTTAAGTACCAGCTAATTTTAGGGTAAGTTAGGTACCATAGGCTGCATAGGTAACTGCGTCATGGAACTCGACGGAAATAGCTGACTGATTTTCGTCATTTTCATCAATTTCATCATTTTAACATTTTCAATCTTCACGACTATACAACTTCGTTTCTCGTCAACCTATTTTTATTTGGTCTGACCGTTGGGCTCCATCGCACACATACGGATAATAATTTCTTCTTTTTTTTCTTCTTCTTCTTTTTCTTTCGTCTTTTCTTCTTTCTATCTCTTCTTTAGGGATGCCTTTTGTAGCCTCTATATTATGTTATTTCCTCCGAAATCTTGTATAACGGTAGGCGACGATCCGATTCGACATCCACGACATCCACGACATCCACGACATCCACGACATCCACGACATCCACGACATCAACGGATATATCAACAGTTACGAACGTGTCGTTTGATGGAAATTTCAATATGAACGAACAACCTACGATCGAGTGGTCTACCACTTTAAATGTTGCTTCTCTAACCACATACCAATCTAAGGATTTGGATGGTGACAAGATTATTCTTCCACAGTCTGCTCTCGAGCAGTTACTGGCCGCCTCGACCTCGTCTTCTAATTCCAACTCCAACCCTACCTCGATCTCGGCCTCGTCAAACTCTTTCCGTAATCCATATACGTCAACATCTACGTCCTCATCTACTCGAGCTCCATATGCCTTTGATGGTGATCCCTACCAGCAGCTTCCAAGTCCGCTCATGTTTCGTCTCGTCAACCCATCAAATGGCAACGCCGTTTATGCCGGCATACGCGAGTTCTCGGCCGAAGAAGGCGAGGTATTACTGAGCCCGTACCTAATGGAAGCTTTGGGAGTCGAATCAAACAAAGACACTCCAGAAGAAGAGAATATTCCCCCCGATAACGAACCTACAGCTACAGCACCACGGATTACGGTTCATGCGAAACATCTCCCGAAAGGGACATACGTTCGCTTGCGGCCGTTGGAAGCTGGTTATAATCCCGACGACTGGAAATCTTTACTCGAGAGAAAACTCCGTGAGAGTTTCACAACCCTAACAAATGGCGCCATCTTATCCGTGCCAGGCGTCAAGGGTGAGCTATTTCGCCTCCTTGTTGATGGGTTTAAGCCTGAAGGAGACGGTATTTGCGTCGTGAATACTGATCTTGAAGTCGATATCGAGGCTTTAGACGAAGCACAGGCTAGGGAAACAATGAGACAGATCATAGCTAGGCAACAAAAAGCACCTGGCACCGCAGCCGGTAGTTCAGTTGGCCAAGAGCTCAACATCTGGAAAGCTGTTGACGGCCAAGTCCTTCCCGGAGATTATGTGGACTACGAACTTCCTTCGTGGGCTCGATCGCGGGTTCTCGAGATAGAGATTAGCGACATACAGGAGGAGCACGGCGTAGACCTGTTTGTGAGTCCAAAATCCTCACGGCAGAGAGCAGCGCCTCGCCAATCAGAATATGTTTTCGGCGTCTTCAACTATACTCAGCACGAAGGCAAGCGTATAATTATCCAGCCCACCAACGTCGAACTTGAGAACGCCGAAAGTCTACTGATTTCCGTCTGTGGATATACCTCCGATTCGGCTGACGCGTCGACAGACCCTTCCCCTCGGCCATATAAGTTAAGGGTCAAGAACAACGCGATGACAACAGAAATGCCAGAGGTCTCCGAGTCGACTACTTCGGAAACGCAGGAGGAGTCGCCGGACGAGGAACTATGCAAAAACTGTTTCCAGCGAGTTCCTAAGCGCACCATTATCCTACATGAGAATTTCTGTCTTCGCAATAATGTGGCGTGTCCTCGATGTCGAAATGTCTTCCAAAAGGCGTCGGAGGAATGGAAGGCGCATTGGCATTGCCCTCATGACGATGTGTACGGTTCGTCGGAGATGGCGAAAGTTAAGCATGATACCATCTACCATACTGAACGGCGATGTCCATCCTGTCCGTTTACTACGAATTCAATACCGGATCTTGCGCGCCACCGTACCACACTCTGTCCTGGCAAGATCATCTTGTGTCAGTTCTGCCATCTCGAAGTTTGCCAAGAGGGCGACCCGTTCAATCCGTCTGCCGAGATGCTCCATACGGGTCTCACGGAACACGAGCTCGTCGACGGCGCGAGAACTACGGACTGCCATCTGTGCTCTAAGATCATCCGGCTTCGCGATATGTCGAATCATCTCAAGTACCATGAACTCGAGAAAGCTCACCGACCAAAACCCCCCGTCTGCCGGAATGCCAACTGTGGACGGACCCTGCACGGCGTCGGCAGGAATGGGACTGTCAAAGCCGGCACCCGGATGGGCCAGGGTCCCGGTAACGATATCGGATTATGTTCTCTATGCTTCTCGCCTCTCTACGTGAGTCTGTACGATCCGGAGGGAAAGGCTTTGAAGAGACGTATCGAGCGTCGATACCTGACACAGATGATGCAGGGATGTGGGAAGAGGTGGTGTGCTAACGAGTGGTGTAAGACGGGCCGTGCAAACTTGAAGCTGAAGCCCAAGCCGTCGACCGCGCAGCTCGTGCTACCCGAGATTCGGCCTCTTATGGAATGCGTCCGTGATATGCAGGAATCGGTCTTCTTCTGCGTCGACGAGGCAAATCAGCGTAGGAGGAAGCTTGCGGAGATGCTGGCGGCCGAAGGCGACTGGGACCTGGAGTGGTGTATTGCAGCATGTGAGGCTGAGGGCCCTGATCTAGACAGGGCAAGGGGCTGGCTAATTAACTGGGCCCCTTCTAAAGAATGAATTTACGAACGACGGCATATGAAATAGACGGCGTTGGTAGACGGTTGGCATAACGATACCCATATGCAAGCATGATAGATCAATGGATTTTCAAAGAGTGTATATTTCTCTCGGCGCGACTGCGCCAATCTGCTATCACAAACGACGCAAGTCTCGCGCAAAATAAACACCACCCCGTAATGTATATATCCCCTACAGTCTCCCAATTGACCCCCTAACCATCCTGATCTCAATCCTGCGGCAGTGATTGTTGCTACGCCGAATGGTGCTACGCTTAGTGGCTCTGTAGGTATTTATGTGTGAGTTAGGGAAGACGACATTCTGGAATTGTCTAATGGCGACTTACGCAGCAGGAGCAGGAGTTGCTATAATTGTCCGAAGTTAGTCATAAGCTTCAAGAGAAGGAGAGTGAGAAGGGGGGGGGGGGGAGACTCGGTGAGGGAGAGGGAGAGTCAATGACAGAGGGAGAGAGGAGGGGGAAGAGGGATACGAGCTGCGGAAGAGAGTTCGAAGCTTACCAGTCAGCGCAAGAGCAAGTAGCGCATCCACAGCTGGCGGGTTCCATTTTGAATGTAGTTTGGGGGTGGGTTAAGCTGAAGCTTATATATATGTTGGAATTGCTTTGGTGTCTGGGGTCTTGTAGTTGTACGAAGCTGTTATCGAGCTAGCTATTCCGATCTATCAAAAAGGGGGAGCTTGATGGCCTTAAATACTCGTTTTTAGCTGCAAGAAATACCTAGGTAGTCCTAGCGGGAACCCTTCCAAGGTCACCCTCGCCCTCCCTCGATCGTCTACAGCTAGCTATCTCCAAGATTGTCGTGGGGTGGGTGTGTGAGTTGGCGCTTCACGCGGCCTGAGCGGCTTGGTATCACATGCTGACCATCCATTCAGATCGTAATACCGAATAGGATGGAGATTAGTGCGGGGGATATACAGTACGTCGAAGTTGTGCAACCCCAGCTGGTATGTCTTGATCGGCAGGGATATCGAGACAGCTTCACTAACGTCTTCCAGAGCTTCTACCTAGTATAGCATCAGAGAATCCAAAGAGTGAATCTAGGATAAAGCTTCCCCGAATTCTCATCAGACGCGCATTAAATTCCCATTTTACCACTTTCAGTTTCGCCATCATCGTCGTCGGTCAAAGCTACATGCCTTTTCCCACATGTTAAGCCCGACTTGCGATTCCTCCCTCCTTTTCCGCAGCTCTCCTCCATCATCCCTACACTAGTCGGCTTGTACGCTATACACTAGTCCAGCCCGCGGCCGAGCCTCGAACGGGATTTGCCACGTTTTGGATCAAAGGCGTGGGAGCTTATGCTGATCGAGGCTGTTGGCGTGTGGTCAGGTGCGGCACCCGATAACTGCTGTTTGGTCGGTCTTCTCCGAGTTACGGCTCCTTCGAGAGCCCCACAGACTTGGCCTGCAGGTGATATACGACGCCTCGGAGCCATATCAAGGTGCCCACGCGCATCCGATCCGCTTGAGCTCGCTTGACTAATGGAATCCAATTGTCGGTATCGCAAGTAGAAAGTATGTCCAATGAACTAACCCATTGAGATCCGACCCCAGCATCCGCTACTAGTCTATCTGTCTATGTCGAATCAGAAATATTGTTGGGAGTATTTACGAAGCATCCTTATGACGATGCGTGGGTTGACTCGAAGCCGACGGGTACTGCTCCGAGATTTCGGGGTTCTACAGTGTGCGCTGGACCCAACATCCCGCGATGGTACCGTCGCTTATATCCGCTTAAGGCGTGTGACTAGACGAACTCCGTACATGGCCTTTGGTTTCATAGGTTCAAGTATACCTAGGTACGAACGGAAGACCCGATTTAGAATCTACGGAGTACATAACTCTAGTCCCTTTACTAGGAACCTAGTATAATACTGGAATAAGGTGGGCTGGCTTTCAGCTAACGAGCTCATGTGGGTGAAAGACATAGTTAAATAATAACCTATCAAAATCAGTCTACACCTAAGCAAATCGAGAGACGAAGTAATCCCATACTCGTCGGGTTCCCTTATAGAGACTAGTCAGTGAGCGGACTCAAAACTGAGACAAAGATACACTTGACTAATGCCATAGGGTAGGTAATTATGTCCCTCACATAAAAGTGTTCCCATCTAAAACTTAGCTAATGCCAACTCAAGATCGTGCCAGGTTTAAAAGAATTGTGAGAGAAAATAAGAAAATAAGAAAAGAGCAACATTCAAACCCTGAATTGCAACATACCTACCTATTCTGCAATCTTATATGATAGATACTAGTAAAATAGACATCGGTAACAGCTAAAATATGGGGTGACGATGCGCTGGATGCACCAGGCAATCTTGGCAACAAGGGATAATCTAGATTTGTACGCAGTAGCAGAGTAGTAGGCTGCATGGTAAAGAGCCCGGAAATTTTTAGTCGACTGCTGTAAACCTGCAAGGGGCTGCATGTATGTAGGTAGGCATGTAACATCGACATCGGCGGCAGGAAAAAAAACCTTACCTATGCTGTGTTAGCTCCATTTGCGATCCAGCTTAGTGCTCGTATGTTGATGTTCGCAGTATTTATTAGCTAATGAACTCGGTAAAGGAGAGTCGATGAATAGGTATAGATAAGTTTTGTTCGCGAACTCGGTAAGTATTACCTACCTAGCTACCTAGATTTCTTGGGGACTGCAATAATAGAAACTGGATCAGAATTGTCGTGATATTAAGAGTCTACCTCGTTGCGATGGGGCGGCTGGTTGACTGCTTAACTCTCGCCCTATTATAATATTAAGCAAGTTACAAGCTAGAAACGTCATTTACGTAGGTAAACAATAGTCTTACCTAGAGGTAGGCAATCAAGAAAATCATTTATGATTAGGTATAAGTTGAAGGTAAGGTTCATCTACTCCGGTCTCCTGGCGGTTACCACAAGGAGTAACATTCCGCCCAAGTTTAGCTAGGACTGTTAGGGGTTGCATTCTTTGAAGCTCTTCGGTAAGACTTCTAATGATATGAATCGAATTTATTTAGTTGGTTGCGATGTCAAGTATTAGCTGTCGAAAAGATTTATGTTTTTATCTTTTCAACCTGTTCTTCAACGTGCTCGTTGCTACTTTTGCTCTGAGCATACGAATATAGCAAATCACGCACTCCAAGGTTACCTAGTTACTAGTATACACATCCTCTAGAAATCCTGTGAGTTAAACGAAACACTCCTTATGGATTTCGACAACTGACCACTCGCCAGGTTACTGTCAACAACTGACGCACCCACTGTTGCTTATACGCAGTTTGATTTCCCCCTAGACCCAGTGCAACTTCGGCTTACTTATGGTCTGTCATACGGGCAATGAGCCGTCATTTTTCAAAGGTCGCGGTCCCTTTTATAGAAATAACTTGTGGTACCGGCCAAGTTTCCGATTTTATCATTACCAAGCACTGTTGGCTCTCCCTGATAATTATTGCGATATAAACTCGATGCCGATCTGCGGATGTTTCGGTGGCACGGCGTTCGCAAAGAAGGAAAACTCGATCTAGGACAAGGCTTTTCGAGTCGTGAAATGTATCCATACTATTATTAACGATTACCTACCTTGCCTCTTTTCTTCTAAGATACTCTTTCGGTCTTACACCGTGTGGTTTCGTATTGTTCTTAACCCGAATCTGCTAGTGCTCTCCGGGCAACGAGATGCAGTCTGACTTAGCTAAGTCCGCATAAGAGTAACCAGTGGGGAGATCCAACCATTACGCAGAAGGTCCGACTAGGCCTGCCGATGCCGAATCCACTGACAATATCAACTTCTCCTGGGCGTGGGTGTGTGGGTGTGTGTGGATAACTGGAAAAGACCGGCTTTAGAGATATGATGTAGGATGAACCGAAGCAGTATCTACCGAGTCTATAAACCCCTGTTCTCGTTCGAATCGAAGGTGCGGGAATCGAGTTTAGGTCGTATTTCATTTTTTACTACCGGTTTTATGCGAGGACTCTCGGGGATGGTCGGCTGATGCGATTTCTGGCTTTTGGGGGCGGATGGGGATATGCGCCCTTTTGATCTCACGAAGAAATCTGTAGTTTTACATTGTAAGGGACTTTTTGTGTGTAAGAGAGTAGCAAGACAAACGATGGATGATTGATTGCGGATGGGGAAATCGTCGGGGTTTAAGACGTCGTGGTCGTGGCCATCAAGGTTCTACATCTTACCCCTGAGAAGCTGCAAGTACCTACCTACCTACGGAAACCATGGCGTTCTGCCACGAAAAATCATAGCGTAAGGTTACATTCGCATTTCTCGTCACGAATTGGTACCTACTATGGGTATTGTCTGAAAGTAAAAAAGGTATAAGACAGACTGATCGACACCGGCCAAATTCAGGTCGCTTATCAGGATGCCGAATAAAGACTATGTTCGTAAGGGCTTTCTCACTCTCCACAGCTATGACAAGGGCATCGCCGTTCATGAGACCTTGTATATAAAAATATCCAATCAATTCGATATAACCCCCACGTATTGGGTGTGGAATATCAAGGACTGCAACCCCTAAGGGCACACCAATGCAGTCACCAGACCATGAAATGGTCAGAGTTTGTCCGAATTCACCCTTGTTTATGTGTAAGAATTAGTCACTAGGTAAAGTAGAGCCTTTTTATTTCCAAAGCAGCATTAGATGAGTTGGTTGTAGATTTCCTGTCGGCAAGTCCGGCGGTTGACTGTATACCTAGTGTTCTAAGCACAGAACGCCGCGAAATTTTTATTAAAGGGTATCTTGATTATTGAAAGATCTCTAGAAACTTTTACCAATAGTAAATAAGCACCTAGTTAAGTATGTTTGTTTTATTACAGCGGTGGGTGCGGTGCCGTCGTGAGTTGTATTTGCAAGCTACTTAAGTAGGTAGGTAGCTCGTTCTCCTGACAACCCCCAGAACCTTTAAGAACATCTTACACACTGCACAACCTACCAACCGAACTACCTCCATCTTCCTACCTATGTCAATATCGGATATCTAGGCATATTGTCTGCTGGAAATATCAAATATCGTTGGCGAAAGGTCAGTTAGTTATCCAATATGCATCACCACGTCCTCTTACGATGCTATCATGATTATTAATAGAATATATCTAGGTACCTAACCTTAATGCCCATGGTAGGCTCTATCATGATGTGGACCTACGAGAAAGAGTAGCAACGACGTCGTTGCGCGAGGAGCTCCCAGATCTATCTAGTAATAGGCATTGTGGTATACCACATTCTCCGTCCAAGATATCTCAAGACTATGTAGCCACCAACAGCTCTACTCTTCCCAACGGGTCAACCCTCTAATACTGGGTCAATCCCTAGGTTAATCCGACTGAACATTCGGTAAACTACCCAGTCTTCAGACACAAAACGTCCAACGTGATTTACCTGTATAACCTATCGATGATATTTTCATAATTTAACACAATTAAAGAATGCCTGAGGAACAGTCACCCATTACATGCCGAGCCGTAGTCTTAGTATTTTATAAGAATTACCACTTCTTTTACGAGAAGGTGTACTAAAGCTGCACTGGGCTAACTTGGATAGCTTTCGTCCTTAGCACATGATTAATCATCAGATTAACCATATGAATTTATTAAGCGTAGTATCTCCTCACATATCGTTACATATTCTTATACAATGCTTTGTTACCTAAGTAGGTAGGTTCTTACATAGGTACCTATACGTCATACGTAAAGATTATATTTGCTAAGATTTATTTACGAGTTTAGATGTATTTTGGATTCACCTTAATTATTTAAATTCGAAAGAAGCTATGTAGTATGGCTTGATACATATGGTTACTTGCCTCTTACGGCCAATATTTCATGTGTTTACCAATCAGATCAACTTATTTATATAACCATTAAAAAAGAATAGAAATTTCGACATTAACTAGTCTGTTGCGGGGCAACTGCCACAACTATCACCATATAAGATTCAGCCTCCTACTAGTAATTAAGTCATTAGCCTTGGAAGCTTCTTCATTTCACCTTTCTTGTCCTTATAAAGTTAAAGAAGTCATCATATGTACCTACGTACCTACATAAGGTTTATATTGATGTTTTTGTATAATAGGTACTTAATTAAATGTATAGGTTCCCCCTTTCCCCCTTCCTCCTTATTTTTTCTACATGTAGTCTTCTTAAGAGAGAGAAAAACACCAATGGTACAATAAGTCATTACTTATTAATTATTTAGAAATTAGCACTTCAGGGCTGAAAATAAGGTTAACTCACTGTACGCCCTCATGTTGAGCAGGCGGAAGGAAGACAGGAACCTAAGTGATAAATTTAAGAGAAGGACATCTGTGTATTTTTATGCACTCTTGTAGATAGTACGCACATGCATGTGATAGACATCCTTTGGATGACTTACAGTCTAACCTTTATACCAGTTAAACAAAGTCTAGAGGAGCATACAAGGGACGTCACTAAATGTAGCATAGTACTTTGACGATCAAGACAGAATTGAGAACAACAAATATCATATATACTACATTTTGCACCTACATACCTACCCATGTATGTACATAATCTAATAAGGTACTGCACAAGTCACACAGCCTTATATATGTGTTCTGTAATGGAAGCTACATGCACAATTACAATGTACCTACTAACCATACTTCGTGGAGGTGACGCCTACCGGATAAGGTTCATCTAAAAGTAAGATAATAGCTGTCATAAAAAACAAGCAGGTGCGTGCCAGACCCTAAAAGAGCTGGTGCGTGGAAAGAACTACCTACCTAGGCATTGTGGTGACTTCCATAAATTTAGGTCGGAGGTAGGTACGCCTCATACTTGGTATTGCCTGCTTGAATTACAGAATCACCAAATCAATTTGTTTCATCTTCCAAATTCCAAATTTCATCTTCCAATTCCCAACTCATCCTACCAACGTTACATATCTTCTCAGTCAGCACCCATCGTTTTCGGCGATTGCGAGATCACCTTTAGGATCACGCGTCTACGGCTTCTTCAAGTAGCCTTCTACTCGTAGTAAGTTCCCTATCTCACTAAATTAGACAATACCTACCTACCTACCTACTAGGTATCTGCTTGCCTACTTCTATTACACTGTCATGTCATCTTTTCTCTTCTGGTCAACTTTGTAGCATGGAAATCCAAAGACGCTTGAGGGCTAACCAGTTCATAAACAGTCTAGCTCTAAAGTCACATTTTAGACTCGAACCAGTACCTAGACTATCTCAGAACTATCTTGCTATTATGCCTCGTGGTGAATGGCGCGGTCGGCCCCGCAACTCATCTTTGGGAAATCCAACTCCAGGTCCACGAGCATCACAGCAATCACAACAGTGGTCAAGTAATCTTTCCGATAACGGATCGGCCCGTATGAGCCCAACTCCCTCATTTTCTTCTCTGCCATCAGTCTCGGTCCACCAGCGGTCTTTCTCATATGCAGGTTTGCCATCTGGATATAGGAGTAGTGGAGATGCTTCTCCTAGCCCTCTATCCCCATTGCTGCGACGGGAGCTTGGGACTCAAGTCAGCAAGGATCATGATATCAAAGTCGACGCAGCTACTCTAGCAAAACGGAATTTTAGCGAATCGGCCCTCTCGTCTTATCAAGCTCAAGGATCAGACGCACCGACAAAATTAACTGCGAATGAATTTGAATCAGCCAAATTCTCATATTACAAGCACCGGCTTGACAAATACACAGATTCGAAAGAGAAGGAGTTGGAATGTCACACGAATGCCCTTCTTCATCTCAAGGAAGTTTTCTACGGAGAGACCCCCGCAATTGCCAGGAATGACTATAATAAGCAGTTTCAAGCCTTGCTGACTTCTATTCTCGACACTAAAGCCACCCTAGTTGCACTCAAGGAACAGAGTGCAAAGATGGTTGGGTTCATGATCGACAACGAGCGTTTTCAGTCAGAGGAAGAAACCAATGATTGGAGTTTGATTGATTCCATCATCCGCCTCTACAAAGAGCCCGCAGGCGCGCAGCAATCAATCAAGATGCCTCCGCGAACACCAGATGTACAGGAAAGATATAGGAGACGAGCGATCAAAGCATACGATACTGAAGTGGCGCCAATGAAATTTTGGTGCGTGATTTCGGGGACCGCTATTAATCCATCTATGCTACGGGTTGCGCATATCGTGCCTCAAAATGTCGGCGAGGTACACGCTAATTACCTCTTCGGCGAGGCTGCTGATAAACGTATCGGTCACCTTATGAGCCCCCAAAATAGCCTTCCTATCTTCACCCCTTACGAGGAACTCCTTGACAGTGCTCGAATCGCCATCGTCCCCGAAAACCTTGACAGCACCCGCGAGATTGATTGGAAGGTCGTAGTCCTTGACCCAACTTTTCTCGAAGAAGACTCCGTCTATAGTCTGCCTTGGGGGAAACAACTAGATGGTCTCAGTCTCAAATTCCGGAATGACTTTCGACCCAAGGCAAGATATCTATATTTTTCCTTCGTTGTCAATGCATTGCGAAGGCAGAGATGCAACGCACCTGGTTGGTGGGACACCATTCACTCACATCTTGATGCTCCCATGTGGGCAACTCCTGGAGAATGGATTCGCACTTCAACATTGAGAAGACTATCGCGACGCATGGGACACGCTATGGATTTTCATAATCCTTTAGACACTGTAACAGACCATGGATCACCGGAGGTGAATGATGAGAATCTTCTACAAGACACAGTCATAGCTGATAAATTCGATACCAATGTCTTCGAGACTCTTTGCGAGGGGGAAACTGACGAAGATGGACATGATTGGAGTGAGGATGAGGTATGCGAAGAAGATGGTTGTGTCTTTACGGATGATGTCTAGATGAGGGATTTTCTGCTTGAGTGCTTGTCAGGTCATTTGTACTCGAGTTTATTCTACATTGAGGTCTATTCCACGCATGAACTACTTCTCTCGTAGACGAGTCTTTCAGCCTTAAGGCCCTTAGGCACTTAATTAACTAATTTATAAAACAAGGTTGTTTGCGATAGTGTCTTTTTACATCTTAAAATCTCTAGTATGGTTATCATTGACAGGTAATATTTAACAACTGAATGTTTCGCTTATAGTGACTCTAGTTGTATCGCACCCAACTTCTACACGTCAAGTGACAATCCTATGCCTATTTCACACTCCGGGGGAGGGAGGGAGGGCTTATTCCACCCCTCCGGCACACTGCGAGTCTATTTCTTCGCCATACGCTTCTCAATCTTCTCTAGTTCCCAATCGATCTTCTTAAATGACCACGACTTCCAGAACGAAGGATACAAGAACGGTCGGAGGTCGAACCGGTTATCATCTGGAGAATAAGGGTTGCAATGCAAAGCGGGTGTGAGAGTCGTCATTTTGTGGCGGTTGATGGCGTAGAAGTGGAAGAAGCGTTTGACCTTTTCTGCTACCTGGGCGGGCGTATACTCAGGGGCATCATCGTCGGGACCCTTGACACGATCGGCGCTCCAATCGTGGACAAGACGTTGGAACATGGCGAAAGGTCCCAACTTGTTTTCCTTACGCAGACGCCCAAAGATTGTGAGTTCGTCATAAGTCATTCCCATATCTGCTTCGTCGCTCTGGACGTATGTTTCTGTCAGAGGCTCAAGCTCCGCGGTCGGCGTGGCGGTTAGGAAATCGTGCAGACATGGTAAATTGAAGCTTTTCTCGGCCCATGCAATAAAACGTTTCAAATCGGCTTCTACATGGCAATGATGGTTAGTATTGACCCTTTATAGTATAATAAAAATGGGGGGTGTGTCAAGAATTGAGGACTATGATTTATAGCTAGGTAGAACTGAAGAGAACAACTATAAACCAACTAAAATAGTAGACAGTGAAAATAGGGGCACTTACTGTCAATAGAACCAATTGGGTTAATGTCGGCACTAGATCCAATGAAAGTAAGTGATTGTTAAATAAAAAGTAGGTTAGGTGTAGGAGAATTCCAGGGAATAGGTCAATGGTCGAGCAAAGGACAGAGTGCTGTTCCCGCAACAGGAAAAGAAACTTGTATACGGACCTTGAACAGTCATATCTTGGAAGAGTGTTAGCATTATAACGAGAAGTTGTAATCAGGGCCGAGAACATACTTCGTCAGGTAGCCGCGAAGAGATTCTCCAACGTTCGCGCTTCCAAGAATAAGCAAACTCCCTCCCCCAGGTCTATTTCGAGCAGTCGGCAAGATTTGTCCAAATTCATAGGCCGTAACCATACGAATTCTTGCTTGGAGACATTGTAATGTGAGGTTCTCCTGGTTGCTGCCACCGTGAACCTTGAATTTCGGTTCGAAGTCCAGTGTGTTGACGATAAGGGCCTTCTGGGCATTGTATATATCATCAATGTCTAGATTGACATGGTAACTGCCTATAGCTTCCGCGAGGTCTTTAGCTCGCTGTCTCGTCTCACGAGAACTCTGCGCCTTCATGCCCATGTAGATGGTCGAGAATATCTGGTTGCAAAGCTCTTGCGGTGTCTCAGGAAGAACATCCTCGCCCTTATACTTAGCGATTCTCTTGACGTCCTCGATCACCTGAGCATTTCCGTCCTTGACAGCATCCATCACGATACGGCACATAGACTATAGTAGCATGTGTTAGCAATTGCTCCTAAAAATCTTATCTGGAGGGGAAATTATGTCCTAAGAGCAGCAACGTGAGATAAATCGAGACTTAGAACGTTTCTTCTCACGGAACAATCTTTAAATGGAAAATAAAAACTGCCAGATGCATACGTAGACGATAGTTGCCGTAGCGCAAGAATCTATGCCCCCTTTTACGTTATGCGGGTCAGTCAAGTATGCAAATAAGGGAAGAGAGGTGTCACAACACGCACCGCTCAGAGGAACTAGATACCCTGCTACACCGGACCGCCTCAGATAATCCCAGAGGTAGCAGCCTGCGGAGAGGGCAACTTCTTCTTCTACGGTATGGTACCGCGGCTTTATCGGTGGCGATGGACGCTTTCCAACGTCGAAATCGTCCTCTTCCGAACTGAGCTCAAACGCGGTCTGGATACGTCTGTACTTGGCGTTGGAGCTGGCAGCCTGTAGGCCTCGAGAGATAGCCGACCGGTAGGCCCGGACTTCCTCTAAATCTACCGTCGCTGTTATCACCTCAACGTCGTTGAGGCTAAATTGTGAACCTTGGGCAACAATATTTCCGTTCACGATGACCATGGCTGAGCCATCATAATATAACCGGTCGCCGTCACAACCCTCTGTGGCCACGTTAGCGCCTAACTATGTAATCGTAATTCGGCAAAGTTACGTTGGTTGGCGTAGAGATAGACGCCTAAACCATAGGTGAAAGTTAGCATATTTCATAAAAGATTGGTGCCAAGATAAGGGGAGCTAAGCAATTCATACTAACCTCCACACTTTCTCGTAGCCTCCATTATGAGTTGGAGCCGAGTTTCAAGTTTCTGAAGTTCGAAATGCGAGCCACTAGAGTTGGTGATTATTTCCACGCCGTCGAGACTCATGGGGATATGGGGTGCTGCAGGAGTGAAGAGCTCCTCGCAAGTCTCTGCGCCCATGCAAGTGTCGGGGGTGGAAATAACAGCATCACCGAATGGTACATGCATGGCCCCCTGAATTTCTTGAAGCATGCGAGGGAGATGATAGTCTTCGACCCCTTGAGGGTGCATCCACGGGGTAAAGAATCTCATTTCCCTGTAGTTTCCGTCATTTGCTAGCCACATCTTGGGTCTGATCATGAGGATCTTGGAGTTGAGGCATATGACCCTGCAGTTGAACCGTTGGTTCCGATGTTGGATAGGCATGCCTATATCCAATAGTATACCGCCGCAGCTCTCATCAAGTAGGATTCGCCTAAGCATCTCCAAGGAGTGTAGGTAGAGGTCCTGCTCCATCAGATGATCGAGACATCCATAGCCGCATATCTCCAACTAAGATACTTTGAGTCAAGAAGGGGGGAGGAAACAACATGAAGTGGTTGCTCACCTCCGGACCAACACGTAACCGTGCACCAGCCGCTTTGGCTTTTTGTATGCTCTCGATGATACGCTGAGCATTTCCCTCCCACTATGATATTCTGTTCTCAGTCCTGCTACGGGCTAAAAGCTGTCGTCTTCGGTAGTAAAATACTTACATCGAGTGCCCATTGGTTTAGTGAGCAAGTCGCAACAGTTACGAGATGGCCCATCCTGACAGAGTCTGGAGAATTGAAAGTCGGTTGAAAGTCACAACTACTTCAAATGTTGTTGTTGTTGTTGTTGTTGTTTAGTGAAGCGATCAAATGGGATACGGCAATTACATAACGTTTAGCATTGTCTAAAGAGGTTGTAACCCCTCACAGTGTAACTGGCACATGCTTCAGATATGTGCATGCCTCCACCTCCACGTAAGGAAGGTACAGAATTGATGATAAAGTGCGACCAGCACTGTGAGGGGTATTTCACATCTCCCCGGGAGGAAAAGCTTATTTTATGTATGTGCCCACAACATTGAACATTGAAGCGAAGCTTCAAGGTTCTTCCCATTTAGTTAGATTGACAAGGTAGTTACGGTCCTAGATAAGCCGACTTATGAACTTTCAACTTAAAGGGGTAACTGACTTAGATGTTTTCTTCAAAGAACATCTACCACTTTCTAAAACTACATACCTCATTGTTCGGGCATAAGGCCGACTATCGCTGACCACCAAGCTCCGAATTTATACTCTTCTATGATATCAGTATAGTCAGGTTGGTTCAGAGTTTCTCGCCAGATATCCGTCGTTGCTAGTGTCGCTCTGGCGACTACCAATTTCTGACAAATATAAAACGATGCCCACCTGTTGGTCAGCGAAGTATCCTTTTCTAACCTCACCATCCGTGTCGCATGAGTCACGGCTTCATCCTCCAAGACTTCTATGAGGCCCGTCGATATTGCGCTCATCAGCCTAGAACAAACGATAAAAAGCCCGTAACAGGTTGCCAGAAGTTCGCTCCGGATATCTTCACTAGGTGCCGGGATCTCTCCACGAGGCGGCGCCACCAACGTGATCGAGTCATATTCTGCATGCCACTGTAAGAGTTCTCTTCGGTAGTCTCTAAGCCTCTTCCTTAGCTGTTCTAGACTAGATATTTCCTTAATATCACGTGTGCTCACTAGGATGCGAACGTCCCGCACCAGTCGGGGCCCTTTGACCATTATACACGATAGAGATATAGCTAACTGGCTTCTTGACGAGAATGGTTCAGTCGTGATGACGAAGGATTGGAACATTTCCTGCCAAGAATCTTCTTCGAAGCAGCACGGCTCGTTGCTTCGCAAACACTCATGTGTCTAGGGTTATCCGTTAGAGTTCTACAACGCGGCATGAGTTTCCCTCAGGACAGAACTGACGATGGAGGTAGTCATGGAGAGCATGAGTCTGATGTCAAAATCTGACACGAAACTCTCCGGTCCCCTTGCGCGGATTAGGCGATATGCGCCGGCGGTATGAAGCGCCCAGGCATCCTGACGAGTGAAGTATAGGAGCTTGAGGGAAACCGGGTAGGTAAGCAGAAGCTTCAGAAGTAGGTTGTGTCTGCATACCTCGAATAAGCTTAAAAGATTGACGGCACACAGCACATCAGGTCGATTCCTCTCCTCGAGGTTATCGACCGCCTTCTGGAGACTGCGTAGCGCGGTGACATACTGTCGAGACTCTGGCTCGTCGAATGGTCGGTACGACGGTGCTAAAACCCTTTTGGCTCGAATCGCTACACAACGAAGTGCTTCGTCGAGATACGGACTACATCCATATCTACTAGCGACGCAGTGGAGATATGATTGCGGTCGGCGGCCAACTAAACCATTGATGCAATCTCGCTGGCTTGCAAGGATAGCGCATGCTGTCCAGCCACACTGAATTTCCGTCAAAGCCGATAGATCAAGAATGTGTATTCCAATTTCTGCGGCCAACAACTCCACGCCACTTAACGGCATGGGCGGGCTGATTTTCGTGGCTGCGGGAACCTGCGTTGGCGGCTCGGACACGGCAAGTGGTGTACTAGATATCACCAGATTTCTCTGGTTGGTCAAGAGATTCTCGGGAACCTGACGCAAGTTTCGTTTTCCCCACGTGCCGGTCTTCCTTCTCGAAGCAGCAGTTGCTTTCATCGCGTGAGAACGAACCTTGATACGTGTTTCGTCAGTACCATGACGATCCTTGCTCAGGTCGATCCATTCGATATCTACGTTCATTCCGAGTTAGATGGGACAAGTTAGATGGGACACTTGAGTTGGTCACTAGTAAGTGACGAAGGAGAAAGAGAAGACATTCTTCTCGTCTCTAGTTCGATGTAAGACAGTATATGAGCTTTCCATAACTAGAAAATGCTCAAGCAATTAGGATTTGACGAAGAGCTGACACGCTCTGACCAGGTACATATGCAGGTAGCCATGCATGCCGATCTAGTTTGGTGGGCCAGACACCCCAGACCAGGGTTCCGTTTTCTATTTGTGGTTTGGCGTCATCTACGTTACATATCTCCAATGTGGCGTCTTGCGATGTGCCAAACAGAGAACTCTCGGGACCTAATACTGCCTAGGTACCCTACGTATAATCTAAATTTGAACTACACGATGCTGACGTGACGTAGGCGATAGGGCACATAGTTAACATGACCGTTCTAAACAAGCAAATTCCGAATATGGGCATTGCAATGAAGCATACCTCTTAAAGACTTAGCTAGTCGCTAGAGTGGTGCACAATGCACATTAACTAAATCACCATTGAAGGAAGAGATATAGAAATCCGGTGGTGTTATTTGTAATGCGAGAGGGTTCGCATAGGCTATAAAAGGTAGGTACGCGCTCCCTACCTATCTAGATTGAAGCAGAAGTGTGTAGAGACTACAACACAAATTATTAATTGTTCAATCATTTTACGACGAGTTTATTTCGCCTTGCTACCTTCAGTTTTCGAACATGTCTTCAAACTCACACGTTGCAAAACTTCTCGCTAGAAACCTGTATGAAGACTCGATAATGTTTGTGCAAAGTCGGAGAAGTTGACGTAATATCAGAAACCATGCGAAGACGCACACTCCTTCTCCCATCATAGCAGATGTTCCAGTCGAGGGAAGAGCTCACACCTTGATATGTATGTCGATCCAGTACACAATTTGTGGCATATTGGTGTAGATGCTGATAGTAGCATCAAGTTTGCTGTGCGGACGGTAGAGTCGACCCAGCAGCTGTGCTCGGGTTGAAACTCACAGGTATTTTTCGCCATTTGAAATCAATATTAACTGCATTCAATAGACCGAACTAACATCGCCATACTGCAGATGCCGTTGTCATTCGAAATGCTGGGTGTGGAATGCCGCGGATGATCAACGATTTTCTCATCCTCGACGAAGTTCTGGACTTGAAAGAAGTTTTAATAATTTCACACACGGGTATGAATTTAAGAAGTTTGATACATGAAATGGTAAAAGATTTTAACACTGAGCGATTGTAGATTGCGGTTTAACCCACGTACAAGATGTCACTATCCGTGAGAATCTGAAGAAAAGAGCCCTTGGTCGAGATGAAGAAATCGACAATCTACACTTTGGAGCCTTCACAGAGTAAGCTTCTAGCCATACCCACTCCCCGTAGAAATGCCCTCGGATACCTAGCTCACAACTTGCAGTAATTTCGCCCGAGTCATAAGCGACGTGCAGTACTTTAGGACTCACCCTCTAGTACGAAAGGAGCTTTTCAACCATACTTTTGGGGCAGTCTACGATATAGAATCAGGAAAGCTGACCAAGGTCGATGTCTAGGTATCCTACGTTATTAGATAACTGCCTACCTAGGCACATGTGTAACTATCTCTGAAACTCTCTAATCCTACAATTACGCCTAGTTTCCATTATTCATCATTCGATTGCATGTAGATACCCAAGTACGTTCAGGAACAGTACAGGGATGCTATCCATTCTCTACTATACGAAAGGCCTGGATATTATTTCGAATATATTGCCTCATTAGGGGATTAGGTACTGTGGTGTCAGGCCGAAGTTTTTTGACCCTGTCAAGTATCTTACAGGCGTGGCACAGGCCAACGGAACGGAAATATCTAACGGAGGCTGTTGAAATGTATCTTTTCTTACCCTTGTTCGACCCTTGCGATCGCCAAGAATACACGACTAGCTCAAAAAACTTACCCCTATGACCACAGTATACGAAGCAACGAATCAGGATCTGAAATATATTTCGAACCTACCATTGAAGATCTCAAGGGCGTTGTTATTTTATCCGATACAATCTCATAATAGTCTGGGGTTGTACAATATATGCAGCTTAAGAAATTACCTATTAACATGCTGACATGCTGACATGCTGACATGGTAGTCGGTCCGGCTGGCTAGCATACTATTATATAGCAGAATAGCGTCAAGATAAATGGAGCATGTGCTAATATTACTGTATTAGACTGTGCTAGTCTCATGTAATTAGCATCCATTGCCAGATATGATGCGTGTAAGTTACCCACGTAAGTGATCAAGGGAATAACTCAGTGTATAGTGCAATACAGTAAATTTAACTTGATTATGAAATGACATCGTTTAAACTAGCAAAAGTAATGTAGAAATGTACAACTATTTACTTTTATATGAAAATTATGAAGAATTTAATTCAGATTGCTACCCCTTAAAAGTTGAGTCAACTCGGAATGTGACCCTCTTTTTGGAGTATGATTTCTATTTTTAGTACGTTGCTCTCAGCCGCATTCGTTTAATTTTGTTCTTATGTTGTGTTAAGATATGAGATGTAATGCGTGCAATACTTGATGGCAATGGTTGATGTTTTGTTTAGAGGTGATCGAGTATATTCTGGCCACTCTCATGATCTAAACTTTTGGTATTTTCCCCGATTCTATGAACGTAACTATATTTTTCTCATACTTGAACCAAAAGAGCCTCGAGTTATTCACGGTAGATTCTCAGGATCTAGATATCCACCTACCAGATCCGGTAAGAGAATCCCCGCAATGCCATTGGACTAGACCTCAATCCCTGACGCCCTCGACGCCGTGCCATCAAATAAATCTGTATGTAGGTAGGTACCTATGTATGTAACAGTATGTAAGAAAAGTCGCCCTCCCGTTCCACACCGGGCTCCGCGAGGTTACATTCTAGGAATGGCGTCTCATTGTTTCTGTATAGGTGAACGATCCGAGAAATACCTAGCGAACAAACGCAGTTACTTAAAACCTTCCATCCCCATGCTCGTCTTGATAAATCGTCTAGATGGATAGGTAGATGACTAAAAAGCTTACCGAGTCTATGCTAGCAACAAAGCTACTGTCCGTTTAATATATCTACCTAGCTAGATATAATGCTGTTCTCGGTCCTTACTGTCCTGGCTGGACACGCCATCGCCGCTCCCTCGCCGCTATCCCCTAGGGCTAACCTGGCAGCAGCCCAGGCGTATACTTCGACCTCGGACCAAAAATATAAACTGGGCGCCGTTGACCCCCCTGTGTCTGGCACCGGTGTAGGAGGAGCGTCAACGTGGAGCTTGAGCATCGATGACACGGAAGCCGGACACAAACAAACAATCCGTGGATTCGGTGGCTCGGTAACGGACGCGACAGTCACCGTTATCAATGCGCTTTCTTCAGACCAACGGTCTCAGCTGCTGAAAGAACTACTAACTTCGGATGGAGCCAACCTCAGCTTGTTGCGTCATACCATCGCAGCGTCAGACTTGTCTGCTCCCCCTGCTTATACATACGATGATAGCAACAATAATGCGGATCCCAGCCTTAGCAATTTCAATTTGGGAGACCGTGGGACGGATATGGCGAATTTGTTGAAGGATATAAAGGGAATCCGTCCTGATGCCACCATCTTCGGAAGCCCGTGGAGTGCACCGGGCTGGATGAAGCTCAACAGGGTAAGCGATTTTCGTTCCGCATGACAAGCCACCACCCGTGCTCATACACTACTACTTAGGTTCTCACCGGCAACGCCGACAACAACTCGCTGGACCCGCAATATTATGAGCAGTATGCCCAATACTTTGTAAAGTATCTTCAGGCATATGCAGATCTTGGAGTCACCGTCGATGCAATCACCATTCAGAATGAGCCTCTCAACAGCCAAGGGAACGGCCACATAACCATGTACCAGGCAGCCGACGAGGCCGCAAAGTTGACACGCGATTATATCGGGCCCGCTCTACGCTCCGCCAGCTTGAATACGAAGATTTGGGCTTACGATCACAACACGGATACGCCTAGTTACCCACGGACGGTCATCGACGCAGCGAGCGAGTATGTCGAGGCTGCCGCTTGGCACTGCTATGCCAGCAATCTCGACTGGACCGTCCTTACCGATTTTCACAATAGTTATCCCGACAAGTCGCAGTATATGACCGAGTGTTGGACCTCGCCCGACACATCGTGGTACCAGTCTTCTAGGAATACCCTTGGCCCGTTGCAGAACTGGGCTGAAGGCTCGTTGATGTGGACTCTAGGCACATGGACCGAAGGATCGGACGGCAATTTTGGCCCGTACATACCAGGCGGGTGCTCGAACTGTCGCGGCCTGTTCATCGTCGACAATGATGCGAAGACATATGAGTACACGATAGACTACTACATGCTGGCGCAGTTCTCTAAGTATATTCCTAAGGGTGCAATCATCCTTAGCGGCTCCGGTAGTTATACTGATGATGGCGGATACTCTGGTATCCAGTCTGTTGCTTCGAAGAATCCGGATGGCACGCGGACGGTCGTCATCGAGAACACATATGGCAACGACGTTTATCTTACGCTGAATACTACCAGCGGCGAGAAATGGAGTGGCAACCTACTTGCTAGTAGCGTCACGACTTGGATCCTGCCGTAATCTATGCGATGTGTGATACATACACGTCCTCTTGTGGTCACCCTCGAATCATTCTCAGCTAGCTCCTAAGCTAGGCGTCGCATTGATCCTGAAACGGGATGTTGGTTATTGATCAGGGTTGGTGTGCGCCACTTCATTTTAGCTATGATACAGAGATCAACGTCAGCTACAGGACTTAGATTCACATGTGGACGAGTACGTGTGGACTCTCATTCGTTCTGACAAATAGCATCCTACGCAACTTACCCAAGATGATGCATAGGTGGTAGGTACTAGAAGAAATATTTAAGGGAGGCATGGGACCTCTGGGCGGTATCCAGATGAACTGTTTTGCTGTCTGACCTCCAAGGTTCTAAGGAATAAGAAGCAGTGCCCCTATAGGGGAGGAGGCCTCGCGATCGCGCATCGATTAATATAATGAACTTTCCACCACACGCAATCATGATGTTTTTCTATTTTAACGGTATGATTTTCGTCTCACGAGAATCCAGTCACGGACCGTCGTTTCGTAGTACCAATCATGACAGGCCCACTGCCACTGCCGTATATCCGTATTGCAGCTCTGTACCGGCTATTCACCGCAAATCAAATCGCACCATGAGATGTGAGTCGCGTTCCATGGGACTCAAAACAGCGGTTGCCGCGCTACACTATGGAGGACCACTTAATCTTGAAGGTAGGGGCTGAATATGCCCACGTCAGACGAAGCGTTACGCCAAATAGCCGCCCTAAGCGGTGACCATTGCTGTCCAGGCGTCAGTACGTATTTATATCTATCTATATCCGTCACTTATCTTCCTCACTGAGTCTATTCATCGAGCCACATTCCAGAACTATTATATCCGCAATCAAACCTGACCGAAGCGACCGAAGGCTACCATAAAAAGACATGGATCCACGTTACGGCGGTCAAGACTACCAGGAGGGAAGGCATCATGGCGAATCCGCTTCCTACTACGGCGAACAGTCTAATCCTCAGTATCCCCATCCCGGCACTGGAGACCGATACGATGAAAGTCAACATCACTCATCTTACCCTCAGTCCGGTCCCCAAAATGGCGGTCCCGGAGAAGACGGGGAGCGTGGTTTGATGGGAGGACTTGCTGGAGCTGCGGCCGGTGCTTATGGCGGTCACAAGATGGGTCATGGAGTTATTGGAGCTATAGGCGGTGCTGTCGCTGGCCATAAACTGCAAGACTTTGTGCACGATCGCAAAGAGAAGAAGGAGGAAGAAGAGAAGTTGCAACATCAGCTACACTCGGGACCGCCACCGCCAAGCTACTCCCCAGGTCCACAACACTCACATCAGCCCCACCACGGAGGACACCATTCACCAGGCCAAAGCCGGTCGATAGGAAACTACGCCGGAAACTTCTCGTCTTCTTCGCACGATATTCACCTCCAGGGGGGCTACGAGCTTCGCGCAACTTGCCGGCGTCGAGACGGTGGTAGCCAGATGAGCAGTTTGAATCTGAACGAGATTCTTAGCAACGAGGACGGCCGCTTCAGCTGGGCGAAAGGTGGATCCGGCGCAGGCGGTGTCACCGTTCAGCAAGGAGACACTCTGATGGCTATTTCGCGGCGCTTCAACTGCAGCTTCGACGATATTGTGAGAGTCAACAACATCTCCAACCCGGATAGGATCTACCCAGGACAGAATCTACAGTTACCGGGCCAGGCAACCGGAAACTTCAGCTCTACAGCGAGGGATATCCGCCTCGTTGACGATGGTCGAGTTCTTGAGGCAGAACTGATGGATCTTAGGGGAAATTGGCACAGACAACGGCTTGAGCTGAACGAGTGTATAGGAAACCAGGATGGAAGCCTCCGGATGGTTTGAAAAGCATGGCAGGATGGTACTCAAATCCGAAACAAACTCTAGACACCCAGGATATAATTGAAGATAGAATTGAATTTGACATATTTTGTCCGCCCTCTTGCGAGGACATAACTAGGTATTGTTTTGCAAGTCTCGTAGTGGTATTGATAGAAATTTCGCCCTAGTTTTTGTTAAGATGGTCTATTATGCTACTCAAGTAATTTACCACGCGTTACGTTCAAAGAACCCTTAAGTTTTATCAGAACGAAGCATGATGCCAATCATGTATTTTATCAAGTCACAACCTTCACCTTGATACAGTCCGGTCCGATATCAAACCCCTTGGTACCTAGGTATCGATGGGATTTTCAGCTAGATGCTACTGCATACACATGATGTGTACCTACCTACCTACCTATGGAACATAGGGCAGAAACAGTCAGAGTATCTAGGTATAGTTACTTGCAGCATTGGGGCATAATATTCTAGTTAGAGGTAGTTACCAACTATGTCAATTTCAAGTACGACTATGAAATATAGGCTCTTTTAGAAAGAGATCTAATAATTCTCCGCTCTCATTTAAGCAGTAAGAGTATATGATTGCTTACCTACCTACCTACCTACCTACCTAGGTAGGTACCTAGGTGACTAGTAGAATTGATTGTTAGGTAATAAGAAATGAGGAGGTGTCATAGATGTATTATCAAAGCAACTACAGCACAATAGGTAAATATAATAATGGTAGCTGATATTGACGCCGGCGGACCACTGCGCAACAGATATCTCGGAACCCCTTAAGGAAGTAGTGAACGTGATAAGCCAGGGCTCATGTTTTGTGCTACAATGCATACCTAATTATCGTAACCTACCTAGGTAGGTAGGTATCTATTTAACAACGCATGCCCATAGACGCGCGACGTAGTGACTCACGCTGTATCCTTCTCTCCGTAACACCGTGCCTGTTTCTTGGAATATAGTTCTAGGAGCGATGTGGCTTGAGTGCTGATAGCCTCGATGACCTGGATTTTGTTGCATACTAGTCTCGGACACAATAAAGCTACCTACCTAGGTACTCATACGAAGATATTTCAATGCAGAAAACACTATTATAAAAGTAACAGACCATTGACCAAAATCTATTTTCTGATTCGGCACCTAGAATTTTGAAGCCTCTCATATTGGGCATCAGTCGCTTGATAGGCAATGTGTTGGAATGTAATACAAATATACGCCTACGTGGTCAAGTTCGTATTAGCCAGGAACTAGGAGCTAGGACATACTACTTAGATTACATGATCTAGTTGAGACTAGCCATGATGGTGACTTGAATTTACAAGAGTTAGCAGTGCTCCTTTTGGTTAAAAGGGGGGCATAGCGGGTTATTGGCATAGGCTGCTTCTTACCTAAGTAGGTAGGTAGAGACATGGGGACAATAGCATTGACAATAGAACTCAAGAACATACTATTGCAATAGACCAGACCCCCGGCGGCTCAGTTAACCCCCGATGAGTACCTAGATAATGACGCGATCATGTTTCGGGGCTCTTACTTTTCCGCACTTTCCGGACCCGTGTCTATGAAACTATCAGCCGCTATGCTCAATTTCAATGACGGTAACCAAAACTGGAACGAAGGAATAATAGTGTAGGTCTGATAGCGGTTATGTGTCTACCTAGCTTTACACTACCTAGTACTCGGCTAAGTCCCATCTCCCATATTCCGAACTATATAGTTACTCTACCTAGCCTTAGGTATAGCAATTGCTAAGATTAGAACAAGCTACTCACCCCACACGTTCGTAATCAAGTTTTGAAATGTACCTACCTACGGTATTCTTTGCCTATCTTGGGACGAACCATGTCTGTGAATGTCTCCCTGATATATGATGCCAGGCGAGGCAGGTAGGCAGGTAGGCAGTCTTGAAAACAAGCGTTATTTTAATAACAAGAGAAATCAATAAGGATATAGGTGCTTGCCTAGGTAGGTATCTTCTCAAGACAGCCTCTTGAAATGGTATAGGGGAGAATATCCATTTCGATCAACTTGCTAGGATGATGACGTGTCACCTAGTTCATGGTTTCCGAGCGAATGATGGGCAATTGAGGAAGTAATCATCGTTCATTACGCGTTGACAATCTACTATTGCTAATATGATAGAGAGATATCGAAAGAACCTTGCTGAAATTAAACACGCACACGAATATTTACCTACCTATTTGATGAGTTTAAGAAAAAGATAGCTTGATGAAAGAGGTATGAGCAAGAAGGATCGAAAGACTGCCCCTTTTTGGATTTCTTATGTTGCTACGGACATCTCGAAGTAGCTTCGATGGTAATCTGACAAATTGTCCAACCCGTCTCTTCTCTACCTAGGTAGGTAGTAGCCGAAGAGTCGTGCTTTGTGTAACCCTTTTAGACATGTAAGCATTCAAGGCCGGCTAAAGTACTTGAGTAGGTAGAATTCACTCCTAGTGGCCTTTCTACTTTGTTCGGAAAGCCGGCATACCTACCGTGGGACTGACCGCATATCATTGTAATTTATGTTTGGGGCTGAAGGTGTTCGATCGTCTAATGGTGTTTGCCTAATCCAACACTCCCAGCCGCAAGGGTACGCTGACGACTAATGCAGGAATTTATGAAGCAATCCCAAGTACGAGGTACTGGCTCTAATTTGCGGACTTGCAGACATTAGGTACGTATTTAGGTATCTACCTGGGTAGGTAAGTAAGTACATTTACGTATACCTATATTAGCAATCCGTTTCCACACAACTCACCGCTATGATATTATAATGCCAGGCTTGCCGGGCGATGATCATCGAGCACACATGATAAGGTTTTAATTATCATAGAAATGACATTGGCTGTCAGCCTAAGGGATATGCGCCGATGTGTAAGTTAAACGTGATGCTTAGAAAATGGTGTTTAGAAAAACGACGGCTACTCTAGGAGGGTCTCGAGATGTGTCAAGGTAGTAGCAAGGTCCTGGATAAGTTTTATTTCATTTTATTTCATTTCATTAGATACAAACGCGTATGTGTATTGGTAATGTCTAAGGCGTCAAGATTGGACCGTGAAAGAAGTTGGTGGTTGTTTCTATCTTGCCGTACTATGTAGATAGCATCGGGTTCGGGTTCGGGGTGCGGAAATGTGGGATTCCCCGAAAAGTGGATTGGAATCTTTTTTCTGAAGGCTTCGTTCGGAGGGTTTATGTATCACAAACTTTGGAACCGGACACGGAAAGATCTCGGATGTTTTTTTTATACATAAAATGTTATATAGTGGTAGATTTTGGATTATTGTGGGATACTTTATTTTTAGATTATTCTGTATATGAATCCAAGTACATAATCGATGGTTATTCTCTTATTCAGAATTTTTTCCCTCAATACTAAAAAATAACATGTTAGTGTTGTGATGGATGGTCTCTGTAATGCACTTTTGTTTTGTTTCCGGGCTGTCGGACAGATGTAAGACCCCGAAAATATGCGGCTCCTTAATATTTTCGCGTCGCTTTCGGCTTGCACAAATCACCGGACTTCTTTCCAGATCCGGGACAAATTTGGGGTTTGAGGTCTCCCATTGGCTAAAAGACATTGAATAAATATTTCACAATTCTTTTTATCTTAGCTCACCTTCCAGAAACATAACCAACCATACATATTTCGCATGTCATGTTAATACATATTTCGCATGTCATGTTAAAAGTTAAAATAAAGAGGGGTAAGACCTTGACACATGTCAGCTCATTCTAACTAGTACTTATGTATACCTAGGTAGGTAGGTATTGCCCTTCTTTTTTTTTTTTTTTTTTTTTTTTTTTTTTGGTACGATATGTGTTAAGGCTGACTCGTGCCTTTCGTACTATTTCTCATCACGTAATAATACCATTTAATCTAATAGTTTATTTTTTTTTAATTACATCGTGTTTACTTTATATAATAATATTGCTTTATTATATAAAGTTGCATTAAATAGTTATATCACTTTATTACAATGATAATGAGTCATAATGAACGATAATAACGATAATGCATCGCTTTCGGAATTAACATTATACAAGTATGTACAATGTTAAACGAAGGCAGTAAAATCTACAGTTTCTTGCGAATGCTTATTGCATATGTATGAACCTAAGGTAGGTATGTAACATGTAATATATAATATGTAATAAGTAGTATATATTATCATTATCATTATCATTATCGTGATTATGGTAGCGCCGCAATCAAACTTTGCTCCTATTATTCCTTTTTTTTCATCAGTAAAATATTTTCAATTTTTATGGTTATCCTTTGATTTGATGTTCCTTTTCCCCTTTCATCTTCCATTTTTCATTATGCAATGGTGTACTACTTTTCCATACCGGTTAAGACGTGTTCATGATTAACTCTTTGAAAAGGACAATTCTAAAGGTTAAGGTTAAGCTTGTCGTTGTTATTATTTATTGTTGTAATGCGGTATTGGCAATTGCCCGTCGATCGGATCGGATCTTGTTATAAGTTGACGGGTTGCGGGCTTGAGCTATGTCCGCCTAGGAAAAATTAACGGGACCAAAAGCAGCAGAGATAAGCACTTAGAATGTACTTGAAAGGTACCTGACGGTGCAAGATCTAATCATAAATTCTTAAAGACTTTCCATTAATGTTACTGCGAATCATGCTATGAATCGCAACAATGAACAGCCTAGAACGTCAAAAATGCTAGCTTCTACTTTGTACCCTTGATATATACGGCCTTGGCTTGCATCCCGTGGATTCATTAATCCCCCCTAATCTCACTATCGGAGATTGAGTCAAACGGCGCAGAACTTGCATAAACAGCAGCATAAGTTGATAAGGACTGCCTATCTCCCTATCCATATTCACACGTTCACCCCACCTTATCCATCTATCCACCGACCGGGGAGTCCCAAGCTTGCGGTTTCCCGCCCGGGTCGCCCCTGAGGCATATGCACGCTCGGTAAGATTCGTACCCATGGGGCCACATGGAAACTTTGTACGAATACGTATCTTGTAGCCCGGTGGTATTTGCTAGAAACGAGCCGAGTCGAGAGGTTCCTTACTACCTATGTAAGAAATACGAAAACGAGGCGAATAATATTAAAAACAACCTTACATCCCGAGTCTCGGGATTCCTTTCCCTCGTTGTTTCAGCTCATCGAGTATTCGCTACTATTAGTTGAGGGCGTGCTCTTTCTCAATTCCTCTTTCATCCCCAGTTCTAGCTTTAACCATAAGTAGGACCTCCTTTCCGTAATTGCTTTTTTTAATACCCATAACCTTATTTTTTAATAACCTCAACAACCTTAACAACCTTAACCTTAACCTGAAAATCGGAAAATCCGTTGTAGCTGTATGCGGGGTCCCGCCAATTCGTACCACGGCGCAAAGATTATAGACTGGAACAACAACAACGACAAGAATAATAACAAAAGCTTGTCACTCGACTTATTCTCTTATCCTTGTCCGCATCATATTTAAGAGGCAACATCAAGATATTCGGACCTTTGTTTAGATCGGACAACAACTTGTGACCGTCGTCGGGTGGAGAGATAAGTAGGTGGTTTAGGGCATATCCCCCCTACTTTTTCAGTATGTCCTTCGTGGGCAACCCCTTTACCAACTACGATCGAACTGCGCAAACATCAGGAGCACCTCCAATGGCGTCTGGGCATATCGAGGAAGTCGAGGAGGAGAAAGGAACTGTAGGTTCTTCTCACATCTCCCACATCTCCCACAATGATGTGGACAAAGACACCGCCGGTTCTAGCAATGCAACTCAGGTAGAGGACGATTCCGAACTGGACAGGCGCGAATCCATAGTACAAGAACTCGCGCGCAGATATACTACTCAGTCGATGGCGACTGGAGCGGCCGGAAAGAACCCTTACTTGGATGTCGAGGAGCACTCTCCCCTGAATCCTCACTCGCCTAACTTCAATGCCCGCGCCTGGGCTAAGGCCGTCGTCAATGTCGCCGATAGCGAGGGTCTGCAGTTCCGAACCTCTGGGGTTAGCTTCCAGAATCTCAGCGTCCACGGCTTCGGAGCTGCTACCGATTACCAGAAGGACGTCGCCAACGTCTGGCTGGAGACGGCCGGGCTTGTTCGCAAGGCTATGGGACAGGGCCAGACGAAAATCGACATTCTTCGCAATTTTGATGGCGTAGTCCACAAGGGTGAGATGATGGTGGTATTAGGCCCTCCGGGGTCTGGCTGCTCGACATTTTTGAAGACGATTGCGGGCGAGACTAATGGTATTTACGTCGAGAATAATTCTTATTTCAACTATCAAGGTAAGAGCGCTGGATCCAACACCGCCGATGGATTTCGTCAGTAAGATCTTGTGTCTCGTGCTAACAGCAATAGGTTTAACCGCCGAGGAGATGCACACCCATCACCGTGGAGAGGCCATCTATACGGCCGAGGTTGATGTTCACTTCCCCATGTTGACGGTTGGGGATACGTTAACGTTTGCCGCCCGAGCCCGGGCTCCACGTCACCTTCCCCCAGGCGTCGACAGGGACACCTATGCCACCCATCTCAGGGACGTTACGATGGCCATGTTTGGTATCTCCCACACTGTAAACACGCGTGTTGGTAACGAGTACGTGCGTGGTGTGTCCGGAGGTGAACGAAAACGTGTTACGATCTCCGAGGCCGCGTTGAGCCGTGCTCCCCTTCAGTGCTGGGACAACAGTACCAGAGGTTTGGACAGCGCCAACGCCGTGGAGTTCTGCAAAACCCTCCGAACCCAGACGGACCTGTTCGGAACTACTGCGTGCGTCTCCATTTACCAAGCGCCGCAGACGGCCTATGATTACTTCGATAAAGCCCTCGTCCTATACGAGGGTCGTCAGATCTTCTTTGGCCGGGCGGGTGATGCTAAGCAATACTTCGTAAACCTCGGGTTCGAGTGCCCTGCTCGCCAGACCACTCCTGATTTCTTGACTTCGATGACAAGCTCTGTCGAACGAATTGTCCGACCTGGTTTCGAGGGTAGAGCCCCGCGAACCCCAGACGAGTTTGCGTCGGCCTGGAAGAATAGCGCCGAGTACGCGGCACTCCAGATCGAGATTGAGGAGTACAAGACGGAGCACCCGCTCAACGGCCCGGATGCTGAAGTGTTCCGTGCTTCGCGAAGGCAGCAGCAGGCTGCGTCGCAGCGACCGGGCTCTCCCTACACGCTATCCTATCTGCAACAAATCAAACTATGTCTCTGGCGTGGCTGGCAACGACTTACAGGAGACCCGAGCTTGACAATTGGTTCTTTGGTCGGAAACTTCATTATGGCTCTAATCATCGGAAGCGTGTTCTACAATCTTCAAGACTATTCCTCCAGCTTCTACCAAAGGGGTGCCTTACTGTTCTTCGCTTGTCTAATGAATGCATTCTCGAGTGCCTTGGAGGTGAGTATCTCGAATTTTTCGAGCCTCTTTTTTTTTTCTCGTGATTACCAAATGCTAACCATCGCCAGATTCTCACACTCTATGCGCAACGGCCGATCGTTGAAAAGCACAGTCGATATGCTTTGTATCACCCTTCGGCGGAGGCTGTCGCCTCCATGCTTGTCGACATGCCATATAAGGTCGTTAATTCTATCGTATTCAACCTCTGCCTGTACTTTATGACCAATTTACGGCGCGAACCCGGGGCATTCTTCTTTTTCTTACTCATCACATTCTTCACCGTCATGGTCATGAGTATGATCTTCCGGACTATCGCGTCTAGCTCTCGAACCCTGTCGCAAGCCATGGTACCCGCTGCTCTGTTGATCCTCGACCTGGTTATTTTCACCGGTTTCGTCATCCCTATCGACTACATGCTAAAATGGTGCCGGTGGCTGAACTATTTGGATCCCTTGGCGTACGCGTTCGAATCTCTCATGGTCAATGAATTCCACGGCCGCGAATTCACATGCGATTCATATGTACCGAGTCCTGCAGTTCCTGGATACGGGGATGTTGGTCCGGCCAACCACGCTTGCAGTTCCCCTGGCAGCGTGGCTGGAATGTCCACTGTGAATGGCGACTCGTACGTGAACAGCTCATTCAAGTACTATAACGAGCACCGCTGGCGAAACTTTGGCATCTTGATCGGCTTCATGCTTTTCTTCCTAGCCACCTATATGATCGCTGCGGAGCTCGTGTCCGAGAAGAAGTCTAAGGGTGAGGTGTTGGTCTTCCGCCGTGGCTACAAGCCTGCCCAATTCAAGGAGAAGAAGGGCGACGTAGAAGAAGGCGAAGGTCCTCGCGTCGGTCCCTCCGTAACCAACGCCAGTCGTGCCAACGGGAACGGGAAGGAAGCTGGCGCAATCCAGGAGCAAAACAGTGTTTTCCATTGGAAGGATGTGTGCTATGACATCAAGATCAAAGGCGAGCCTCGACGTATTCTTGATAATGTGGACGGTTGGGTAAAGCCTGGTACTTTGACAGCTCTGATGGGTGTTTCGGGTGCTGGTAAGACGACGCTCCTGGATACACTAGCTGATCGTATCACCATGGGTGTCATCACCGGTGAGATGCTTGTCGACGGCCATCTCCGTGACAATTCGTTCCAGAGGAAAACGGGTTACGTTCAACAGCAAGATCTCCATCTCTCAACCACCACCGTCCGCGAGGCCCTCAATTTCTCCGCCCTTCTCCGTCAACCCGCCGATGTCCCGCGTGCCGAAAAGCTCGCCTACGTCGATGAGGTGATCAAGCTACTGGACATGGAGGAATATGCGGACGCAGTCGTTGGTGTTCTCGGCGAAGGTCTTAACGTCGAACAGCGTAAACGTCTTACCATTGGAGTCGAGCTCGCAGCCAAACCCCCTCTGCTGCTATTTGTTGACGAGCCTACTTCTGGTCTCGACTCTCAGACTTCCTGGGCCATTCTTGACCTCCTTGAGAAACTCACCAAGAGCGGGCAGGCCATTCTTTGCACGATCCACCAGCCGTCGGCCATGCTGTTCCAGCGTTTTGATCGCTTGCTCTTCCTAGCCAAGGGCGGCAGGACTGTCTACTTCGGCGACATCGGGGAGAACTCCAAGACGTTGACCAACTACTTCGAACGACATGGTGCTCCTCCCTGCCCTCCTGAAGCTAACCCCGCCGAGTGGATGCTGGATGCCATCGGTGCCGCGCCTGGCAGCTCGTCCGATATTGATTGGTTCCAGACTTGGCGCGACAGCTCTGAATACGGAGCGGTGCAGACCGAGCTACAGGAGCTGAAGGATAGCGCGTCCTCTCACCCTCCTACCGAAGCAGACCAATCCTATCGTGAGCATGCCGCCAACTTTCCCACCCAGCTTTGGGCTGTTACGCACCGTGTTTTCCAGCAGTACTGGAGGACTCCATCATACATCTATTCCAAGGCCGCTCTCTGCATTCTGGTTGCTCTTTTCATCGGTTTCGTCTTCTTCAAGGCCAAGAACACCATCCAAGGACTGCAGAATCAGATGTTTGCCATCTTCAATCTCTTGACTATTTTCGGCCAGCTTGTTCAACAGACGATGCCTCATTTCGTCATCCAGAGATCGTTATACGAAGTCCGCGAGCGTCCATCCAAGGTCTACGGCTGGAAGGTCTTTATGCTGTCGCAGATCATTGTTGAGTTGCCGTGGAATACCCTCATGGCCGCGCTTATGTTCTTCTGCTGGTATTACCCTGTTGGCCTGTACAACAATGCGACGGAGCTAGGTCAGACCGCCGAGCGTGGTGCTCTCATGTTCCTGCTCTTCTGGGCCTTCCTGCTGTTCACGTCGACATTCACCGACATGATCATAGCCGGCTTCGAGACCGCCGAAGCTGGTGGTAACGTCGCTAACCTGCTCTTCATGCTCTGCCTGATCTTCTGCGGTGTCCTCGCCAACCCGAGCACCTTCCCCAGATTCTGGATCTTCATGTACCGCGTCAGTCCGTTCTCGTACCTGGTATCGGCTATGTTGTCCGCAGGGTTAGCCAACACCTACGTGCAATGCGCCGACAATGAATATGTGCACTTCGACCCACCCACGAACATGACCTGTTTCCAGTACCTTGATTTCTACAAGAACGCTACAGGCGGTTATATAGAAGCTGGCACCGAAGACCGCACAAGTGATTGCAGCTACTGCACCATTTACGAGACGAACACGTATCTGGCGCAGGCCGAGTCATACTACAGTAAGTTTCTCTCTCTCCCTTACTTCTTCCTTCATGACCAACATCGGTCACGTGATGTGTTTGCGAATCTACATAATTGAATTGATGTTAACATTATTCGTCACAGGTGAACGATGGCGCAACTTCGGTATCTTCTGGGCTTACATTGTATTCAATATCTTCGGCGCCCTGTTCATGTACTGGCTCACCCGTGTTCCCAAGGGGAAGAAGAAGGAAGACAAGCCTAAGAAGGAGTAGAGAGGCGAAGTTTAAAAAAATAATAATAAGTAAAACCAAGAAAAGGGATTGCGATCTCTGAAGAGTTTGCTTCCTAATACCCTTTCACGAAATCTTTTCGATATTTACATTTACACTCACATTCACACCATATACCGATAGCTTTTTCATAATCCATACGGCTTGTATCCCATGCTATGGCCTCTACATGGTTAGGCGGACGTTTTCCTTTTTCATTTACTGTAAAATCGCATTGTACTAGGCGTTTTAGATAGCTAGACTAGATCACTGAATAGTCGCTATGGTATTGTGGTTGGGTAATATAGATAGGCAGGATATAGTCGATAGAGGAATAGGGATAGTGAAGTTGAAGAGCCCCATCATATCTCATAAGCTACCTTCAGTATATATTCAGTGCGTAATGTTGAATCGACGTGAGCCTCGTTGGATTTTCTTCTTATCTAGGTGGGTACCAAGGCACTAGGTATTTACATAAGAATTTAGGTGTCAAGTGTCTTGTCAAATTTGTGTTGGGAAATATGTGACAGCCCACCAAGCGTGTACCTACCAGGTCAACTACCTAGGTAGTTGGTGGTTCAGACAAGAGCTCAGGTTTAGTACAGGCTACCGCGTTTTGTTATATTTGCCTCGTCAGGCATACGTGTTTAATAGCATAGATACTTATTTGATGCAAGCTTTTAACTTACTAGGTATGTAGAGATTAGATAGAGATTAGATAGAGATTAGATAGAGGCTGGATAAAGCAATGGATGTAGGAGTGAGAAGCGAGAAATGATGTATTTCTATCTTGTACTGGTATGTATATCATGGTTCATGTCGGCCGACTATATGTATGTAGTATATGCGCAATGTTACCCTTATTTTCTTGGTATCTTTCGAAACACCCCGCGCCGTCCCAAATGTTTATTACAAAAAAAGACCGTACTTTGCTTCGCCTTGTTCTGCTCCGCTCTACCTTCCAAAAAGAATAAATGACACCGCTGCTCCTATTCGCTTGGCCGGTCGTTCTATAACTGTAAACGGCCGACGGAATCGTCTTTCTCGTATATATCTCGCATCGTTAGCTGGACACCGATGACCTTGGCCTCGAAGAATTGGAATAGCTGGAAGAAGGCTGTGAGAAACTGAAAAGACCTGTCTGCTGTTAGCATAACGAGATCCGAAAACAACAACCAACCCATATGACCTAGATCAGGAACACTTACACGAGAGAAGCAATCAGACCTATGGTAGGCGACCACAGGCCGACATATCTAGATCCCCACCACGGGTACATCCAGTGAGCGGAATAGATCAGAAAGCCCAGTGTGGGAACAGCGAGGAGCATATCAATAACGGTAAACTGGATACGCTTGGTACGCCTCCTCCTTGCGCCGTCATCCTCGTCGGGCCCGCCGAAGGAGACGATGGTGCGACCATTCACCGCGAGGGTCACGGGCGGCAGGCCGACGGTGCGGCGCGGCGAAGGCCAGTATGCGTAACCGAGTATACTGCACAAGCCGTGTGCCAGGTTCCAGAATAGGGACAGCCAACATAAGGAGAATAGGACCTTATGTTCCCAAGGCCACCAGCCGGCGTCGATGGTTGTGTGGACGCGGATGACGGTGGCGAGACCCAGGATGGCGTTGAAGAGTCGCGGGATAGCTATTAAGGGGGCATCGAATCGCGTCACGGCGCTTTCGTTAATACTAGAGGAACTGTTGGAACATTTCTCGCAGGGACAGCTGTGTATGGTTACAGCTGTATGATCGGAAGAGGAGGATGTGCGCGTGCTAGATGCCGTTTGTGGACTTCGGCTTCGAGATGTCGACGTCGAAGCTGACATGTTGTTATTCGGGATTGTCGTCGTTAGGTAATTATTGAGATCGGTTTGCTTGCGACGCGCGATTCTCTCTCAATTCTTCCTATTTTTATAAACCAAATTTCCCTATTTTCCCTTTCTTATTGTTTTTCCTTATTTGTCCACACCCTTCTCGTTTCTTCTTATTGGCTATTCGTCAATTTAATCGTAACCGATTCGCCCAAATATGCTTCGCTATAACCGCAAACGAAACGCGCCGCGGTTAGGACAAATACATATGATAGTTATATGTACCTATACATACGTATAGATTTCTAGATTTCTAGATTTCTAGATTTCCAGGTTTCCAGATTTCCAGATATCCCAAAATGTAGAATAATTGCCTAGATGGGAAGAGAATTGCGAAAGCGAAATGCTAGGTGATGCATGTAATGTAGTATGTAATGTACGTGGTAGACATGTCTCTTCAGCAGTCTTTACCTAGGTAGGGGTCTAGGGTTCTTTTTTTCTTCTATATTGGATGGACAGTAATAGACACTAGACCGTGGACAGGAATGGAAATGTACGTTCCAAGGTCAAAAAGATAAAGAAAGGGGAACATTGAAGAAAGCTCGGTTTGTCTACCTGTCTACTAGTCTCTTAGTGGAAAATCTTACCTACCTACTAGGCCGTTTTGCTGCGCCCCCTCTTTTATGTACCGATGTATCTGGGGACTTTGTGCAACTATGTGATTGAATACCTAATATTATGCGCAGTACCATGTATTAGTCAGTTTAGCCCGAAGCTAAGAAGAGCGGCAAGGCTGCAGCGTAACGTTAAAAGATTAAAAAATAGAAGCATATGACGTTACTTACCTATTCAATGTTCGCACCTGCGCATTATACATACAGTACCTAGGTAACTATGCAAATTGTTGGGGCTATGTATGTATGTATGTTTCTGTTTTATATTCTGTTCTGTCCTTTTTCTATTCTTACCGGGTCAAATTCAGTCCGTCCCATCCTTATCAATTCCTTCTTCTTTTTCGTGCTGTTGTTTTTCTACAACGAAACTTCAGACCGACTTCAAACAGGTGTCATTCCTAATCCTCGGTTACACATAGAAGCAGGACTGCGGCACGGGATACAGATGAGAGAAGAGAGAAGGAGAAAGGGGGCAGAAAAGCTCAATTCAAGCACTCATTCACAGAACTGCAACTCATTAACTCTTAAGTTATCTAGGTACTTAAAGAGTAGTCGAGAAGTTGAGAAGTTGAGAAGTTGAGAAGTCGAGAAGTCGAGAAGTCGAGAAGTCGAGTATGTCTTGAGCGGTCTGACGATCCCCTTGAGGATTTTCAGCTAAAATTCCTTCGTAGGCTTGTAAGGCTTGGTGCATCCGCTAAGTTGGCACGCCGGAACAGGGGGGGGGGCGTTCCTCTCCCCCATTGCGGAGTCGTGGAGATCTTGAGGCTGGTGAAACTTGCCGTGATTCGACAATCTTACTGGCTGTTACTGGTTGTTACCAGTCAAGTATTGTTGATTCGCTCTTATTCCGGAGTTACGGTTTGAAAATGGTAACGGACGCCCGCTATCAGCCTGCTATCATCCCAGTACACATATGTACTCTCTTTTCGTCGCCGCTTCTCCCACCAGGCACTGCAGGCAGTAACTCTCAGGCTACTCATCAGCCATCACGCGCGGCAGTAGTGCATAACATGTGTAGAACTTGGAAGTTTTACAATGCTTCGCCCCCAAATCGGGCAGACTCTAGCTGCAGGAGGAATACAGCAGAATCCCCCATCTAAGGCATCATCAGACAAGTAAGACGTATGTATGTATAGTCGTAAGATAACCTCTCGCGCCCCCGATTGGCGGATGCAGGACTAACAGCAAGTTCCATACATGGCGTGCATATTCTCGACTAGCCGATAAAATATTCCTCCCATTTTCGGACGGTAGGCAATACAGCGGATTGGCTACTAATTTAGTCTTAAACGCCTGTCAGCGTGATATCAGCCCGATACGTACTGTGCATCTCGCCCGAAAGCAGGAGACTGGTGAGGTGGAACAGCTGCAGCAAGTGGAATTTTATACATAAATTAGGCGTTAGACGTCTCGGACTACTCGGATCTGGAGATAATAAATAACAGCATCGCCCTAATTTAGGTATCGAACGAAACAAACAACCCGAAGAAGAAGAAAAAGAGGAAATAAAAATGCACATCGCACAAGTCCAGTCTTGGCCTGAGGGGCCAAAGTATATCACAGCTGATGATCTACCTACGCCGTCGAAGAGTCAGATCCAGCTCCGCGTCTTGGCTGCAGCCGCCCACCAAGTAGTTCGTTCTCGCGCCTCGGGACACCATTATTCGGCTAGGGAACTTCCTCACACCGTTGGCGTCGATTGCGTTGGCAAGGACGATACTACTGGACAGGTCTACTACCTCTTTACTCTCCAGGGGGGTACTTTCGCTGAGCACGTCAATGCCGAAAAGTCCGCCGTCCATCCGCTCCCGGCCGATATTGACCCCGTTTCCTTCGCCGCGAGCGTCAATCCTGCCATGAGCAGCTGGATGGCAATCACTCAACGCACCAGCAATTTACCTAAAGGCTTCACAGCCGTTATCGTCGGCGCCACAAGCGCTAGTGGTCGCTTGGCCGTGTACTCCGCCAAGGCCTTAGGGGCCGGAAAGGTCATCGGCATCGGCCGCAACGCCGCCTCCCTGGAACTTGTTGACGGCATTGATGATTACGTCGTTCTCCAAGATTCGGTCGTCGACACCGACTTCTCCAAGGTGCGCGACTGCGACCTCATCCTAGACTATGTCTACGGGGCCGCGGCCGTGCATTTGCTATCGTCGTTAAGCAGATCCAAGAAACCTGTACAGTATGTCCAGATCGGTGGTCTTGCCCAGAGGACTACCGAAATCCCAGGAAACCTGCTTAGGTCCTTCGATTTGACCATCCGCGGTGCCGGCGCCGGGTCCTGGGGCATACCGGCGCTGCAGAAGGAGCTTCACACGCTAATTCCGACCATGGCTAGCTGGAAGTTGCTTTCTGCCCGTTCTATCCCGTTGAAAGATATCGAGGCTGCTTGGAAAGATACGTCGTTGGCGAACGAGGGACGATTGGTCTTCGTTCCTTAGATAGGTACCTTATAAATACGTATCTATCGGCTTAGGCCTAGAGTATTTCAAGTTGGCACGAGAGAGCATATTCTTACAAGATCTAGGTCATGGGCCATTGGTTATTTAGGGCTGGTTATTTAACGCCGATAAAATTGTTTGACCTAGACGATATAACTACCTAGGTATCTCTAGCAAATAAAAGATCAAATCCGTTCTTAGATAAATTGTCCTATGTAAGGAAAACGAAACATACATGTTGCAAATTTACGCTTCCCACTAATCAATGTTCCACCGCTAAGGAAGAGCAGGTTGATGGCGAGTTCCAAAGGTCCAAAATGTTTTTCCGAATCTATACATCTTTTTTCAATAAGCCCCTATATTCTAGTTTCATTCATAGGTATCCTAAAGCGGCTAGGAATACACAATACTCTTGTCTAGGTATGTTTAGGATAACCATGCAAGGGAGTCGAGAGATGAGGTTTCTCAAGAAACCCCTTAGCTGACTAATCCAAACAATGTTGGTTGGAGAATGTCCCTAGGTACATAGCAGACACAGGAAATGACTTAGAGATACGACGGAAAACAGAACGAAGATTCATAACTTTCCAGGCTCTTGTATAGGAGGTAGTTCGCCATAAATATATTATACACCAGTAAGAACGAAGAGCTCTCCTGACTGGTCACTTGTCATAAATAGACGACCTTTCTTGTCGAACACGAGTCCAACGGGGCGGAAGCAAGCCCCTGGGCACTTAGTAGTATTTTGGTTCTGCAGTATATACTCTACAGCCTCCAGATCGGAAACGTTGGCGACTGGTTGGCCATCCGCGAATTTGATCTTACCCAAGCGGAACCCGTCAGGCGGATTCCGGTCCCTATGATCGCATTAACCAATGTCACTCTGACTTGTACGCGCAGAAAGATATCGGAAGAAAATTATACTCACCAGCTTCCATGAAAGGTTACATAAGCAGCACTTCCGTCTTGTACCGTGTAACTATCAGATATCTTAAGCTGCGCTGATGGTGTGAGGGCGGTGCAATTTTGCGCGCCTGCGATTGAGAAGAATAGCTCAAAGGCTCCAAAGACCGTAGATATGCCCATCGCGAATGGTTAACCGCAATTCGGAAATTATTGGCAACGCGAATACTAGGTCGTCGGGTATATCAGCGTACCGCGGCAACATGGCCAAAATTATCTCTATATAAGCCTTGATTGGAAGACAAGGCTTTACATCGCTGTGATAGTCCCCCCGTGGGATATATCCCGTAGAAGTACCACACCGTTGATATTTTCGCCAACCTAGAGGAACTCGGTGAGACCGCACCCCTATCATTGGGGGGGTGGACCGGGTATTGACCTTTAACCGCTACATAGTGCCCAGAACTGATCGTCTAGGTACTTAGAAGCACACCTTGATCTCGGCACTCGTCGTCGATCCTTCATTTAGGACTTGGCAAACGTGGGGAAGAAGAAGAACGTCGATCACCATGACGTATACCGTGAAGTGGGCATCGTGATTGGGTTCGGTGAGATCGGTCGTGTAAACCGCTCTGGCCGCGGTGTCACATGTTCCATTTCCGGGACCGTACCTAGGTAGGGATCTATTACAGATATGCTGACACGACAGATTAGAGATAGGTGTCACGACGCGGACTATAGGTAGGATAGGGAGATACAACGACGTTGCTATGAGAGGAGCTCTAAGTCTACTCGCTACGGATCGTGGTATACATACAGGAACAGCTCTTATCTACAACGTCCCAGGACTAGCCACCAGCAGGTCTCCTTCCCGATAATTCGAGCCTTTGATGGATCGAACTCTACTCCGATCTATCCAGACCTTCGATGACGAATCCTCCAACAGAACAGACCTGTGACTACCTACCTACCCAGCTGGATACTCGGGTTAGAAGCGAATCAAAGTACCAAATTATAAGATAGGGGTATTTGAACAAGCCGTATCTCGATGCGCCAGCAGTCGAGTTTGCTTCATAAATTAACATGTCACCCAAGTTTAAGAACGACTTGGATTACGAATGTCAGCTTTCCTGTCTCTGATCTTGGCAACCTACAAGATATACCTTCTTACGCTTGTGATTCAATAGACACCATCGAAAGGGACGAGGAACCAGAGCTGATGCCGAACTGTGGACTCGCGGTGCCGCAATGGCTGGAGATGATACTGTAGAATCAACGGCTCAACGCTACATCTTAACTTCGTCTCAATTATAGAATCTCAATTGCTATTTAACCCTCGAGGCAAGTATTCGCGGTCTAGATAGACACTTGACTTTTTCTCTGCCATTTTGGCCTGACGCCTTTTAAACCCTACATACAAATGCCCCGGATATATGATGCTTTGGTACTAAAGGCTGCGTCTTCACCGCGCCTTGGCTCCTTTGCCTAATTAAATAGTATTTCCGCCTCCAGCTTTAACTCCGAGGCCAGCCCGATGCTCAAAGCGACATGCGAGTCCACGTACCGAAAAAAGAGAAATGTGAGATGTGTTGCACCGAGCGCAAACTTGGGATTTACAAAATATACAATAACCGTCCGACATCGACCTCGCCAGGAACAAGAAATAAGGTGAAATTGGTATCTCGTTACATTTCGTGAATGTTATAGGGGCAAACCGCCCTGGTTTAGAATTAAACAGGCATTAGAGCTAAGAATTGAGCATGTTGCTCGGGTCTTGGTTGATTAAATCATGCCGCCTGGTAAGTTCATACCTGGACGTTTTGCTCCCTGGGTCACAACCTGCCTAGACGCTGGCGGGCCAACATTGATCGCGGTTTGGTTATTGGGGCCCTTCGACTGCATGTCTGAGGCATCGGGGGCAATAGAACGCAGCCGTCTGCGCTCGGGCTTCGGCTCGTCTCTGTCACCTCGACTCACGCCACTATCAAACCCGTTCTCATTCCGTCGACTGAGGTTATCAAAGACGGCTCGTGTGCTAGAGAAGTCCTGTCGTCGTCTTGGGTTGATAGGGGGAAGGGGAGGCGCCGTCCGACTGTTGCTGCGAGACCTGTTCCGTGGCGCGTCAGGGAGGGCTACTGTTGGGACTCGGGAAGTAGACATCACAAACGTCGGGTCAGATATATCCTTCGTTCTGATTTTGCGTCTTGCTGCACTGCTTATGTTAGAGCTTGCATTGTCCTGACCGCGATTTGGCGAAGCCGACGGGCGAGGCGAAGAAGGTAATGCGTATGGAGAAGACATGGGCGAAATAGGCGATGTTTGGCCAGACTCGTAGTTACGGGCCGTCTGAACATGGAGGTTCGCAATTGACGCGGAATTTAGCTGCCTGGATGGCGCAGATCCTGGATACGGCTGCGGTGGCATGATTGGCGAGCGTTTAATATCAGTTCCGGGAAGACCAGGAGAGCGCATTTGAGGTCGAGCCATGCTTCCGTTCGGACCAACCTGCAAATTCCCACGGATAGACGAATTATTCGTCGGTCGTATTTGCCGGCTACTAGCTTGTCCATCGTTGCCGGACTCCGACGCACTCCTGTCGCTATCAGACCTTGACTGTCCTTCATACCCAAAGCTCCGGCTCCCCTGCGTCGACTCTTCACTTGCCGATCGTTGCTTATAAAATACCGGAGGCGGTTTGCGCTCTCTCTCGGGTGATCGTTGTCCAGAGGGGCGGTCTCTACTTGGTGTCGATCGTACCGAACGAACATCTGGTATAGGATCTTCTTGCTGGTGGTACCTTGCCTGCGTTTCTTGCTCCTTCATCTTCTGCAGTTCACGTCTTGCTTGCCTGAACGCACGAAGTCCGGCGTGAGTCTCGTCGGTACCGTCGTCCTTGTCCTCCGTCTCGCTGTAGTCGAAAGAATTTTGTGTCCTTCCGTTCTCTTCCTTCGGTAGCTCCCGCACTGGACTCGCTATTTGGGGACTGCTAGATGCGCCTAATCCAAGCATCTTCAATGCCTTAGACTGTGATGCATCTCGGCCTCGGTCAATCAAAGATCCTCGACTATTCTTTGGCCGTAGCAAGCCTAGCCCATTTTGTCTTGGGGGCGGCGGCTGGTCTCTAAACGAGTCCATAGAGTCGCCTAGCCGGTTAGGAGATGCAGAGCGGCTATCAGTTTCGACATAAGTGGTTAAGCGCTCACGCACTCGGCGAGCTCCATCTGCAAGCTGACTCGCAAATTCATCTCGGTCATCCTCGTTAGTACTGGAGATACCACCAAAGACGATACCTGGAAGGTCCTCGGACTCGGGAACGTTAGAAGATCGAGATTGAACATCCGGCATGGGTTCGTTAACATCCAAGTCCAAAGTCCAATCGCGACCAGCATCAGACAAGTCCCACGGGTTTGCGGCGGCTCCCAACTCGCGGAAAGACTCGGCAGACTCGGAATCTGCTGGAAATCGAGATTCTAATCCCGAAGTAGTAGGGGCCATACCATAAATTGAGGAGGCATTGCTATCTCCTCGAAGATGCTGTCGTACCATGCCACTGAGACCAGCACCTGGGGCCGGACCCAGGGTAGGAGAGTCTGCAGGAGAGATGCCTCTTGGATTTGGCGAAAGAGACGATGATTCCTCTGCTACAAATTGGGAATGGTCATCACCGGATTTTGAGTCTAGCGATAGGGGTGTCGGGATACTAGAGTCGCGAAAAGCCGGGTGTTCGCGGTCGGATGGACGCCTCAGGAAGACTTGCGGAGATGGGCCGGGCTTAGGCGACGCAGCAGGGGAGCAGTCAGAGTCGTTGGGATCCGCTAGGAAAGATGTCGCCTGCTCCTCGTTTGATGAGGGTGTGGCAGCTGTAGGAGTAGTACCGACACGGGATTCCAGTCCCATCCTCTGCGTAGACGATGATGAGCTTGATCTATTGGTTGCTGAGGATGTAGTTAGTTCGTCTCGAGACTTGAGCGTAGGCGTCTCCCGTCCTTGTTGTCGCTGCAACTGTCGCTGAGCATATCTCGATTCGTCGTACGGCTGCAGAGGCTTTTGGAAGACCCCCAAAGCGGTAGCCTTCCCCAGATCGTTAGGGTGTATTGATAATATGGAATTCTCCTCGGTTTCGCTGATGGGCGGGCTCAAGGGCGGCGCCCCACCGAAGTTTGATCGCATTTCCGTCGCGCTAGGCACACGAACGCCTAGGTCCGGGGTACCAGCCGAGGAAGCGGTGGTAGGGGGGCTCATTGATCTGAGGTTCGGCGCACTAGACTTGGCCAAGATCTTTCGCTCCCCGCCAAATCGCTCTGCAAAACCAATAGTCGTAGGAGATGGTGAATTCTGAGACAGGTCAGGAGTCAAAGTCCCGAAAGTGCGCTGTCGAGTCAATGTGTCGATGCGAGACAACGCTGAAGACTGCTGTTCATGAAGGTCGTTGCTAAGTCCAGACTCGTATAATCGTCTTGTCCGTGTCACGCTTCTATCCGTAGCGGGAGCAGAGCTTGTAGACGGCTGCCAATCTTTCAAAGATGGCGCGCGATGAGAAGACGTCACTGAGGTTGCGGCAGTCGAGTTCCTAGCCAGTGATGGAATGGAAGACGTCGTTGATGACGTCTCTCGCTTCTGGTTGTAGTTGCTGAGGATTGGCGACTCGGCTCGAAGGGCGTCTATTTCCATCTCGCGTGAATTCCTCCTCTCACTCCCGTCTCCATCTTCGTCCGACGATTTGCGCTCCCTCTCGGCCTGTCTCCATTTCTGAAAAGCTGACAACGCCACATCATCATCGTACAACGCACGACCACCCATACCACCTCCAAGGGTCTTCGACGGGTTGGTGCCAACTGGGATCTTGTAGATCTTCTGGCGCCCACCAAATAAGTTATTCCCCTCAGTCTGCTTGGAACGTCCCATGACACTACTTGCCGTGAAGGAATCTGCATCGTCAAAGGCGTAGGGGTCCTTTCCAGCGAAAGGACCGCCGGCTCTAATCGATTCTACTTCTGCAATATCTCCCAAACCACGGAATCCCCCATAGTCAAGTCTTGATTGTCTCTTGGGAAACAAGACGCTATCATCACTGGCTTTGCCGATCTTGGTACTCGGGTCATCCTGCTCCCGCAACATGGAAAAGCGAGCGGACAAGCCCGTCATTAATAAACTCGTACGAAATTCATCTTTGGATGGTAACGCCGTCGAGAGGTCAATCTCGACTTTCTCTGGCTCCTGTGTTTTCTTCCCCTTCCTAAACGGCCGGAAAGGTATAGACGACTCTGAATCTTGCGAAGGTCTAGGGGCCGATATGTCCTCCTTCACCTTCTTCTTAGTCCGGAATCGATTCATCGTAGGTCGTATCGACTGTCCTTGGTTCCCTGATAATTACCTAGGCGTACTGCAATAGCTAAAATAGCGGTGCACAATCTAACGAGCGATTATGTGCCTTGGTTGGAATTATATTGCTAGAACGCCACCCTCTGCATTACATTAACGAAAGTAATGGAATCTGGCTGGCAATAATGATCGACTAGGGTAGGTTTACGCCAGTAGCTTCAGACCCATAGATGGATGCGGGTAAAGCTGAAAGACGGAAATCGAAAAAATGAGTGTGAAGATTTCTGTCTGTAAACGAAGGGATCTGTGATTAGCTAGATCAGCCAGGATGTTCAATAGATACGGTGCTAGGGGGGCAGTGGGCAGTAGTTAAAATAAAATAAAAAAGGGGCTAGCCCCAGTCTCGTCCAGGGGTATCAAATACAGGTTAATGCTGAGTGAACTGCAAGTTAATTGGAAGAAATCCTACTATTTCGTCCAGTGATCTGGAAGTATAGAAGGAATTATTGAAAATGAGATAGGAAAAAGGGGGGGTCGAGAAAATGATTGGAAGAATTTACCTGAGGACGGGATGAATGGTATCGGGAGTGTTTCACTGATCAATGGGGGTGAAAGAAAACTAGGCCGTCCGAAGAAGATCAAGCATGAATTTGCAGATGGGGTCGGCAGGCGATCAGACAATCGAATCCGGATGACACTCCCGTCTCTTTCGCAGAAACGGACGACAGAGTTCACCAAGTCTTAAAGAGACAAAGAGAAACGAAGGCGGATTCAAAGAGAGACAAAAAGGTCTGAGAAGTTTGGGAAGTTTGGGAAGTTTGGGAAGTTTGGGAAGTCTGAAAAGGGTTGAAAAGGTCTGATCTAGCTGTAGTATCGTATCGTATCGTATCGTAAATTCGTCTGGATCTTCAAGATGGTTGGAGTGAGAATTATTGATTTGTCGCACAACAGACTAGGCCAATGGTTCGTGCAGGATAGGCTGGTAACAGACGAATGCCGCAATCCGATGCTGTGATAGATGAATCTGCAAGATCCGTAACTCTGGGTTTTGGATTTGGGTGGAATGGTGGAATGGTTGAAATGATTGGTGTAATGGATGATTTTATTTGCTTTCTCGCTTTGTCGAATGCCAGACGATCACAACAATGCAAAGAACACTATTCCTCGTCCTCTTCCTCTTCCTCTTCCTCTTACTCTTACTCTTCCTCTTCCTCTTCCGCCTTAGCAAATTAAATTTTCTCGTCCTCTTCAATAACCGGGAGTGTTTAATTCGAATCGTTCGATCTAATGTTCCGCTAGTATACCAGTCCCTCGTTTTACTTTCAGGCTCGCCTCGTTAAGATCAAAGGAGTGACTATGGTTAGAAAAGGGGGGGGGAGGTTGTCGACGTCGGGAAAGGAACAGTCGGACGTAGAGAACGAATACCGATGAAAGAATAGATAGAACAGAGTAGGAGAGAGAGAAAACAAGACCTAGCAGGATTAACAGGTAAACTAAACGAGGGTTTGACCAGTGTAGACTAGACTAGACTGGTCAACTCAACAGAACAGGACCACACTACTGTGTAGATTACCAGATTAGACGAGACAAAAAAACAAGTGAACTGACGATGGGTCAAGGTGAAAAAAATGCGAAAATGGGAAAAACCGAGCGAGTGGAACATTGAAAATGGGGGTTCAATACGTACATGCATACATATGTACATATGTACAGGTGTATCCAGGTATTAAAGACACTTACCTAGGTACATATGGCATATGCACATGTCTACCCACCGCATACGTATGTATGTATGTATCTACATATATCCATGGATGGCAGGTACTACTTGCGCATATGTAAGTTTCTTGCCAAGGAATTCCAAAATGAACCTTATCCTGTAAGAGAAACCCCTCTCTTCCTCTCTTCCCTGTTCCAAGGTTTCCTCCCCTGCATGAAGGTCCACTAATAACCACCTGCGCACTAAATAGTATGTGTCGCCAGTGTTATCCGTCGGGAAATTACACTGTCTCTCCTTTGTCACTTTTATGTCTCTGTCTTTTACGGTATGCAGTTTGAAAGCTTCATGTTCTTTATCCAAATCGAGCTAGCTCCTTGTCAACTTATTAGACAACTATAATCCCATCTTGCAAACAGCTTAACCTCTTACAGCTTAGATGCCGAGCTTTAATTGCCAGAGAGACTTTTAGTCAGGGCATTAAATCCGTACGTATAATACCGATATAATACATATCTACCTAGGTAAATATCATTAATAGTTAAATAAAATAACAAAACTGAAATTGATCTTAACATCTTACATTACATCATCCAGGCTGCTTAGCTGCTAGGCTGCTAGGCTGCTAGGTAAGCAAAGGCTTTAATATTGTTCAAGGGCTCCTGGTAATCGGGATTGTAAATCCATAAAAATTACTTAGCCAGCTAAGCAATCCTAGTACTTGGCACGGGAAGCACGAGGCTATTGACTTAAACTTCATCTTAGCGAAAGGCAAAGACGAAAGAAAAATCAAAATTGAAGTTACTAACTATGTACCTACTTTGTAGGTATGTAATTAATGAGACTTTTCCTGGCCTCGATTTTCATACGTAGGTACATACCTACCTTATGTTGAATATGTGTCGAGCATTATTTCGTAGGTATGCTGCTATGAAATAAATAAATAAATGAAGTAGATACCTACATACCTACATAGGTATATAATAATGCATAATGCCTCTCGTGTTAATAAAATACTAAGGCAAGATACGATAGGTATCTCCCGAAGTGCCAGTTGACAGCAGGTACATGAAGGTCCAAAATAAAAACCACTTTGATTGGTTAAAAAGGGCTTAGTAATCACCACTATTTTGCACTAACAAAAAAGGGTTATTTCACGGCGTAGAAATCCTGATACTGTTAAGTGCTGGTACATGTGGCATGGGCAAGATTAGTATGGGAGAGGATGTATCTTTTTTCTTTGATATTTAATTGGATGCATCCTTTGGTGTTTTTGTGGGTCCATGTACCTGCTGTCAACTGGCACTTCGGGAGATACAATACTAACTATTAGTAACTTGCCCGGATAAGTTCCGAGATACCTAACTCCTTCTAGAACACGACGATCGCAATGCTTCGTTATCCATCTTGTCATCAGTGGGTACATATGTATGTACATATGTAAAAAGCAACCTAACCGACGGCTATTCCGTTCAAGAAAGATGTCGATGATTATATTAGGTACTCGGGCTATTATCGTGTAAGTTGCAAGTACGCAAGCCTTTCTTCTGTCAAAACTCGATGGTCTTTCGGGGCTGTCACACGACATATGGGGGTAGCACTCCGCCTAGCATGCAGCCATGTAACATCTCAGCCTCTCATTGCTTCTTCGCATTGGGGTATTCGGCTGGCTCTCGAGGAGGGACTTAGAAGAAGTGGCCGTTTCATGCTCACACTACTGCTTATGGCGTCTGTCCGGCTGCTAGAACTGTTCGGCTGAAACCCCAAGCTAAGAAGGAATCTATTGATCGTAAGAAAAATAAGCAAGACTAGGCCAATGCAGCCACGGCACATCACCCGCCTCCGTATGACCAGGTTCCTTCTATCCTATGATCAGTTTCCGTGAGAGACATGGCTCTTGTCAAAGCGTTTAAACGATGCAATTCGCCTCCTTTTTTATTGCTTTTTACGGCTACAATTTTCCACCCTAGCTAGATACTGTAAGTGTCAATTCGCCATCGAGAAAAAGAATTTGATAAAAAATAAGTAAAAGTAAAAATAAAAATAAAAAAATAAAAAAATAAAAAAAACCATGGCGTCCGAGACACAAGTAGCCTGACCAACGATATGACAAGACTCGAATATTTGAAGCTGATGAACGACCGCACGCACGAGAAGGACACGAGCTGGGATTCAGGGGCTCATAGGAATCAGCGTCTTAGTCGAGCCGTCAACTCTCGAGTCTCTGCTCTCAGCAACTTATGTACATACAAGGTACGTAACCGCACAGTTAATCACAAGATCTCGCACTAGCTGGCTACAAGGTGATGGATGCGTCGACGCGCGCCAAGTACCATCATTGTGGGCTGGTCAAAGCTTCCGCGGTCCAATCGCACTTCTGTTCCTGGCGCTTGACCGCGTTGGGTTGTAGCCCCTGAAATGGTGCGTGGTATCCGCGCCCCATTCTATGTATCTTTGACGAAATCTAGACTTCTCTTCCTTCTCACGTCACCTTCAATGCTTAAAGTCGTTTCTATAAGTCAGTATTTACGAAAGGATCATGGCAATCTAGGGAATTGTGAGCTTGTGGTTAGTATATCTTATTATACGAGAGATCAAGCCAGATATTATATATATATATACAGCAAAGACATGACGCGGAAATTTCTCAGATACTGTATATCTCTATGTACGCCCCTATCACATATCATTTTATCATTTCCACTAAGCACTCCAGTCAAAATTCCAGTGCATGGATGGCGAAATGGGGCTCAGCAAGGTGAGAGTTGATACCTTGGAAGATTCATTGTCATTTTCCGGATTTTATCACGATATTGTTGGACCAAGCCTCTCGTTTACGCCATACCCAGTGCTATATCATGAAACAAAACAGGGTTGCACAGATTTTATACCTACCTACATGCTGCTACTGTAGGTACCGTACCTATCGATGAACCAGTTCGTCGGGCTGACAGGCTGGTCGGGGTGTATATGACGGTGCGGACTAGAATCCACCTTTCCCGTACCTCTCTACTCTCCGGCCCGCTTCAACATCTCAAGTCGGGTATCTCGAATCTTGATTATTCTAAATTATGAGATCTCGATGGCAAATCCTTGGCTTGTCGAGTTCTAGTCCCGCTGTCCCATCTTCCCATCTTCCCATCTGCCCATCTGCCCATTAAGATATTACTCGCTACAGCATCTCCCCAGCATACCATTCCCTGATCCACTACATTCGAACCTGTTTTTTTCTTCTAACATCCTTGACAGCATTGCCACCTCCATACCTATCTATACACTATATTTTAGGCTCAGCTTGAAGGCGTATAATCCCGTCATAAGCAATCTGCAAACAGTTCTGTGCACTTTAGGCTTTTCAGCTCCTCCACCCGAGTACTCGGGTCAACATCTGTCTTGATCGGTGTCGTTGAAATGACTGGGCATTAATCCAAGTCTGAAGCTAAGAGAGCGTATCAGTAACACAAGCAAACAAGCAGTTATATTACCGCCCTGCCGTCGTACAAGCAGTCCTACTCATGAACTCGCCTACCAGACCTCCCTACCTTGCTTCATCTAGCATTAGTACACATATTAGTATTGCCGGCAGGAGATCAATACTCCCGCTAAAGAATTATTCGTCCTTTTATTCCACGGGTCAACGCGCCCCTCCTCTGCCAGGATCTCGCGACACGCATATTACCAAGGACGATCATCGGTACTACCAACAGCGTGCCTCACAGGAATCGAAGGATTTACGAAAAGTGCCCTGTTTATTTATTCGAATCGGTTGGATTGAGAGGATTTACAGCCTTGGCCCGCTCATCGTGTATCTCTTCGTAACACGGTACCCCAAAGTGAAGGTCTTTGGTTGTTCAATAACGGTGACACACAAGCAGCCCCTCGGATTTATTAATGTTAGGCTTACATACGGATGTATACATGGTAAATATATTACGAGAAGTATTCTATATTAATCAAGTCTCAGGTGAGGTGCTATTGTAATATGCGTTGCTTCGTCTAACCACATAACAACAAGTACCTACCTAGGTAGGTAGGACGGCATGTAAAGATGATCCTTCGCCACGTGGAAGATGAGGGCCGCATTCCGCTCAGCCCGGAAAGATTATCTCAGGGTCTTCGTCCCCTTTGGGATACAACGCTGACTGGTCCCACGATGATAAATACCTAAATAAATAAAAGAAAACAAAAAAGATTTACCTTTGAATCCAATCTACAAGTGCCATGATCCCGTATACTTTATTACCTAGGTAGGTATTTCGTACGCAACTATTACCAGACAGCCAGAATACTTCATTGTAGGAGCTTTCACTTTCTATGCCTATGTCAGTCCTAAAACTGCAAGTTGGAGAGGACGGCAGCACCAGGCGATGGGAGCAAACTCATATTACCCAACCCACTCCCCAAACGTGTTGCATCGGGGATATAGCATAGGTATATAGACTGCCGGTGGAAGCCTATCACGAACAGTCTTTTGACTAGCGCCCGATATTCATGCATTGTTCGAAGAGATCGACCGAGATGTGCAATACTCAAGTCGCTTCGCGTAAACCAAAACGTCATCCGAACTCTTAGTAGTCGTAAGTACATAGGTAACCACGACAAATGGGTATATGTATATGGCCGAGTGAGGACGGGATCGAGATTAAAAGAAGCATGGGAATTCACAATATCCCCGTCGATGAAGCTGCCTGCACGTCCTAAGCGGCAAAGACACTAGGTAGGGTATGGTTCACGATAGAGCAAGTCGGACGAGGTTAGATTTCCCATTTGTGGTCGCTTCGAAGGCATGTGCGCCGTACGTTTCTTGATTCATACCTAGGTACCTACCTACACAGCACCATCGGGTCCGGGAGCGCGCTTTGTCTTGCCCCAGAGATGAGATGATTGACCGTGGTGGTCTTTCTAACTCCCGAATCTTCCCGCAGCGTTACGGCCAATGAACCTCGAAAGCGGAAGTGTATGGTCATCACCACCGCAACTACCGTCACCATCGTCGCCACTGGCTTACGGTGCTCTGGGCAATATGGGTGGTTGACCCCTCGCTATTATGTGTTGCGATGGTCTAAGGAAATGGAACGCACCAGTAGAAAGTCTGGCACTCCGGGGATGGACAGAAACGTGGGGTACGACATGGCTGTGGAATCGCCGGTCACGCTCCCAGCTAATCCTTCACGATCAACCCCCCAACCTTCAGCCTTTCCTCTTAAGTCTTACTGCATCTTAACCGCAAGTTATGATTCGTTTCCGCCAACTGGAATCTCATGCGGGGTAGTTCTCTGTGGTGCGACTCAACTCAAGCGCAGGTCGTCCGCTGGACCCTGCGCGGCGAATATGACTACCTACTTAGGAAGTAGGTACGCAGTAAACGAGCGTTTGCCATATTTTTTCGTTTTCGTTTTTGCTTTTGTTTTTGTTTCTTACTCCCACTGTGAAGGGAGAGAGCTCGCCCTTGCGCCATGTATATCAAGCCGGTGTCCCGTGGTGGGAGCCCTCGAGGGCACTCGCACACTTCTGTTTCTGTCCCAGATTTATCGACACAGCTTCTTCGACAGATCTTAAACACCAGGAGAGACAATTGTTAACATACATACATACATACATATATATATATATACACACATACATACACACATACATATATACATTCACTATCCACTACGATCCAAATATCGACACATCGACATATCGATACTTCAAACCAGCTGCCTCCTCATCATGTATGCGGCCCACTGTTGCAAATGCGGAGGCATCTTCGTCATCAACACGGATTGCACGTGGTGCAAGCACAAGGAGTGCTCCGAGTGTCATTAAGCTGAGCTGGTTGCCAGCAGTGTGGATGAGAGTGAAGTTTTTAGCAGGTCAGGCCCGCAGCTATCCCTCCTAGACAAGCGTTGCTAAACAAGACACAGCCTCTTCCCTTCTTTCGAATTCGCTGCGGGGCTAGATCTTCGTATGAATGGGTCACGAGCCCTCAGCAGACGTGCAGGCGGTCAGCTGTCTAATGGTGGGACGTCGAAAATACTCTGTTCTTACGAACATGGCGATTTAGTTGATTTAGCTTGACTTCCTAGCGACGGTACTAGTAATAATAATGTGTGGGTTTGAGGGGAAAGGCAACGACACTCAAGCCTTTCTCTAGGTCTAATTAGGGTTGGTCTCTGTGCTGTGCATCTACGATACCTTGCCCAGAGCTTTCCTCGCTGTAACAGAATGTATTGTACGATAGTCTATTAGGTAGTTAATGGGAAAACTGCTGAAGTATTAAGCCTGTCGGTTTATATACGACCAATGGTGATTCGATACATCCGTTCTAACCATCATGATGTCCTCAAAAAAACCCAACGTAGTATGGGTGATCATAATTGAACAAGAGGCATACAGACGTATTAACCTCATGTCAAGCTTCCATATCACTCTCAAGTAAATCAAGTAAGGAAACCCTTTTCTTCTTTTTATTTTATTTTATTTTTATTTTTATTTTGTTTCGTGGAAGCCGAGACTACATCTCATTCCCACGTACTCGAGCAATTTCAAAAGATTAGCGAGGTGTAAAAGTGAGTGTAAAAGGGAACCCTGTCGCTATCCCTTCTTATCCCCACACAGCAATGCCTCAGGATCCAATTGTAAATCAGCCAATGAACAGAGCTCAATGCGATACATATTGTAGCAGGGGGGATCATGAACCATATTGGCCTCACCAATTACCAGCTAGATAATTCGGATAGTCCGACATGACAATATTTAGTCATGGTTTCACTTGTACAATTCGCTTCCTCCGGGAATTTAAAAAAAAAATCCTTATTAGAGTGACCAACCAAGTAACAAGCTGAGTGCAATCAATGCTTGGCATCCTCGTCAGGAACCGACCACTTGGAACTGTCCACAATTCTTACTTAGGTAACTAAGGCTTCTCGCAAATTACTACGCCATCAGTGATTAGAGCGATACGTAAGTTTTACAAGTTTCTTCACATCCGCGTAACTAACATCTCTGAAAAGGTCACGATCACGACATAGAGACGACAACTCGCTATCTCATTTTAATTTATTTATTTTTTGCGGCGAGGTTATCGTCATTAGGTAAGGAAAGATGATATCGTCGATGAATCTAGAAACGAGAGCTCACTATCACTATAGTAACAAATGCTTTAAATCCACTTGTTAGCCCTGTTTCATTAGGTCTTATATAGCGCGATAAGCCACCTTAGAGCCCACTATTCACTAATAAAGTACCTAGGCAAACACCACGCAAATGTGAAAATAGGAAAATAGGACATTTCCTGAATTGGCAGTTGGTCTGAATAGGTCAGGAAGGTCGAAGAGGCTGACCTTAGCTTAGATATCGCACTGCCACTGCTCTCCACTTGGAATACGGAGACAAACAGAGGGAAATAGTTACAATGGCAATATACAGTCCAATCGATAGTTCATCTATCTCATGGTCCCCTCCCCCTAAACAATTCAGTTTGTGATTCATGGTGGTATGACCCTTGGGAATCAGGACTGACTGGCTAAAACGCTTGCTCCTCTTAGTTCCAATTGTTTGCTAAAAGTCGTTCCCCAATGATATAAATTAAGCATACCAGGCGCTCATCTGAATTGGTTCAACTAGTTCTTTGCCTATCCTTACTATCACCGCCAACATGGTAAGCAGTGAAGGTATCTTGAATCCTGAAATCTCTCTAACAAAACCCCGAGGTCAAGAAGGAACACCCTACGCTCACGGTAAGGGAGCGCCTCCCGGTATACCTCCCTCAAACGTCTCCCTCGAATACGGAGATTCTTGAGGATGTCCAAGTTAGCATACATCCCGTATTAACACACGATGGAGTTATTGTTCGCGTACAACCGCCAGAAAGGCCGAAACCCCCTCAGCTTCGTCATATTCCGTGCGATATCGTCCTTGTTATAGACGTTTCCGGCAGTATGCAACTACCGGCCCCTACGAAGATGAATGGAGACGATGGGAAGTTAAGTTCGGAGAACTTCGGATTATCCATACTTGATATGGTGAAACATGCTGCACGCACAATCCTGAGCACCTTAGGCGAAGGGGACCGACTTGGAATTGTAACGTTTAGCAAAGATGCCACAGTGAGCTTTTCAACTACCTACCTACCTACCTACCTACTAATCAAGGGTAACTAATAAATAGATAATCCAGAAGTTATTATCGATGACCCCTGGTAATAAGAAGCTGACCGAGTCTAACATTGAGGTAATGGCACCAGATAGCTTGACCAACCTCTGGCATGGCCTACAAAAAGGGGTCGACCTTTTTGAGGGAAAAGAAGATACGGGTCGAGTGCCTGCGGTTATGATACTAACAGACGGAATGCCCAATTTCTTGTATTAATAATACCCAACCCCCCCCCCCCCCCGGCGAGGGAAATCGTTGACATGGTCCACAGGTGCCCTGCTCAAGGATATGTCCCAAAGATACGCAGTATTTGGGAACACCTCCCAGCAACGATTCATACGTTCGGATTTGGCTACAATATCAAATCGGGGCTGTTAAAGTCTATTGCGGACATCGGAAGCGGCAACTATGCTTTCATTCCTGATGCCGGCATGATCGTATGCGAGTCACGATTACTCATCGAAAATTAAATAGCTAATAAAATCCAGGGAACAGTATTCGTTCACGCAGTCGCCCATCTTCAAACGACGTACGCCACGAAATGTTCGCTTCGACTGACCATGCCGAAGAGTATCCATCTAAGAACAACAGCTGGTAAGACCATCGACCAACAGGAAGAAGACACTGCAGACCACGGGAAACTCATTGTGCGTCTTGGAAACTTGCAATATGGACAGTCGAGAGATGTGTACCTCGAGAACATCGACGTCCTAGGACGTAGGGCCAGATTTGATCCCGCTGCAAATTCCATTATCTATGCGGAGCTCAGATTCTCGCAGATGGGAGCCGTAGAATTGTGCAGTTTCGGGATGAAGGATGTGCTAGAAGCTCCTGATCTTTCCGAGTCCGAAATCGCCTACCACCAGAGTAGATCGATGATATGCGACTTCCTTTCCTCCTTTTTCTCACTTCGGAAAGACGACGAATACGAGACTCGCAGGGAGATTAATGTAAAGCGTCACGCGCCAGATTTCCAGCGCCTGCTAGACAACATACCGGCTAGGCTCTACAACGACAAGTACAATATATCCCTGATGGAAGATCTCGTAGGCAACCTACCATCTGGCCAGGTAGCTCTGGCCCTTTCCAATGAGAAATATTTTCACGAATGGGGCTGTCATTACTTCTTCAGCCTATGGAACGCACACGCGAAGCAACTGTAAGTCCTCAAACTGGACGAAACCCTCGTACCCATTCACCTTTCGCCATTTCCCCTTCACCCTTCACCCTTCACCCTTCAAGGGTTGAACCTATGTTCTTCTAACTCTTTTGGTTTGCAGGTGCAATTCCTTCAAGGACCCAGGTCCATTAATGTATAATCAGAACATTTTCTTCGCCAAATGCAGAGATATTCTCGACCGATCCTTCGACACCATCCCCCCACCTAAGCAATCCTGTCCCAGCGTTGCCACCACCACTCGTATTTTCATGTCGCGCTTGAATACCCGGAGTGGACCCTGCTTCACTGGTACAAGCAAGGTCACGCTCGCTAGCGGCCGCCAAGTACCCGTCCACAAGCTACAACGGGGCTCGGCCGTACGCACGCCAGCCGGTAGCAGGTCCGTGGCGGCTGTGCTGAAGACAGTGGTCAGCCAGGTTTTCATGTGTAGGATTGGGGATCTAATTATTACACCGTGGCACCCGATCCGGATCGATCATGCTGGAACGGCTGCTCAATGGAGCTTCCCTGCTAATCTCGTGCTTGCGTCGGAACAACCTCAGGTCGTGCTCTACTCGGGACCTATCTACTCGGTTCTCCTGCAGCCGGACTGCAATACTGAAGCTCATGCCCTCAAATTTGGCAGTGTTTGGGCGGTTGCGCTGGGTCACAGTGTAGTGAGGGGAAACGATGTCCGTGCCCACGGGTTTCTTGGAGATTATGAGAAGGTCGCAAGAGCTATTACAATATTGAAACCGGGGAAGGATGGCGTTGCGCTCTCTAGCGGGGTGGAGAGAAGGGGTCGGGATGGGTTAGTTTGCGGGTTCAAGAAGTACATCCTATCCCGTCGTACGTCCATATGAAGCAATATTACTAATTTGTTGAATAATATATGAATTTCTAGTCTTCTGTACCCCGAAGCTTCGGGCCAAGTTGAAACGGATTATCTGGAAAACACATCGATACTTGTGGGGGGGGGGGGGGGGGGGGGGCGCGGGCCGGGCGACGCCGCGCGCAGAGCGGGTGGAATAAAGAGACTGGAGGAGGTGGTGTATGAAGTAGT
>MU405307.1:131158-149407 GCA_022836615.1 Annulohypoxylon bovei var. microspora
CCCCGATTCTTGGGGCCAATTTTTAACGGTTTATTTGGTAAAAAAATCGTTAATTGTCCCCCCCCCCCCCCCCCCCTCCTTTAAATTAGATTCGATCAAATTTACCTAATGTTAGTTAGACAACCTATGATCTTTTCAATTCTTTACTTGATATATCGTATCAGGTCCGACAGCGTGCCCAGTTCAATGTCATCCAAGTTTCTCGCTAGACATCAGCGTTTGTAGGGTGGCGTATGTACACATTTACAAAAAAGGTTTGAAGGGAAGTTTTAGTTAAATCAAAACATAATATTATTGAGCTTATGGCGTCCTATTATGTGGCTAGTAAGTTTATGCGTAAACTTTTAGTGAAGTTTACCTAGAAATCAATATACGCTACGATACATATAATCTCCAACCAAGATTCTAGTATTCGGTACTTTTTATCATTACTTATCTCCGATGAATGACATGAGGTACGACTATACTTATTATTTTCCTGGAAATCTCTGGTATATAAATCACCCCCATCCCCCCCTATCTCTCACATCCTGCTTATCTTCTCTTCCTCTCTAAAACTCAACTATACTCAGAAGTTTCTTTCAGAAACTACTATAAGGCCGCTACCGTAGGGTACCAATAAGATTAGAAGAAGTTTACTCAAAAATACCAACAAAAATACCAACTTAAGACCATCAACATTAACTTGAGAATACCACCAACTTGGAAAACGGCGGAATCGGGCACAAAGTTTACCCACCAAACTCATACCTCCACAGCAAACAACTATGCATTTATTGGCTCTGATATCGATTGGGCTAGCCCTCACAGGTAGCACCATTGGAGTTCCTATACCAATACCAAAGGACAATGATTTTCCCGGAAATATCTCAAGCTCAGGGGACGAAGATATTCTTGGTGACTTCCATGCTCTTTACCCAGAAATCATGAATCTCACATCGACGACGAGCAGATATCATCGAAATGACCCTGTTCCCTTCAAAGATCTTCCCTATTGTTATCAAAAATGTATTGACGCAAACCATAACAATGGTTGGCCCAGCCTCGGGGATGTTAGGAAACTCACCATTCACCAATGGTGTCATTCCAGGTGGATCCCTGTTCAAGCTTGGATACATGAGCACCTTCAGTTTTGCATTGGGGATGCATGCGCGTACTGTAGACCAGAATGTCGCGATGCCTCAAGTCGGTGGCAAAGAGAAGTCTGTTCAAATAGTTAAGATGTTAGCAAAGATTTAAATTGAATGAGATTTAATCGAAACTTCTATTGCTTTAACTAGGTGCATTAATACGCGGATTTCACTTCTCACTATTTACCTTACTAAAAGCATGTGTTAACTAGTTGTCTGAGATGTCACCTCAAAAAAAATAACTCATGATTGAGAGAAAAGAAATTAAAAGCCCAAAGGGGTTGAACCCGCTCATCGAGGTGAGACACCCACCACCCACCCAAAGGGCAACAAACAAGCTACAATACACATGAAACAAGACAACAAAGGAAAGAACATAAGAAACCAAACATCAAAAACATAGAGAAAGGAAACAACTAACGTCCAACCAATGCCTCCAAACCACACAACCCATCAAACCCTCAACCCCTGCCACTCATCAACCCATCCACCCATCCACACAACCCAACACCAACTATAGCCTGCGTTGACCGGGGCAGCTGCGGTGTTCTTGAACGAAGTATGGTACTCGCATTGGAAGCTAGGCGAGTAAATTTGCGTTATCCGGAGCAGCTGCGGTGTTCTTGACCTAAGGTCGATGCTCGCTTCGGTAGCTAGGCGAGCACAAAAGTGCGTTGACCGGAGCAGCTGCGGTGTTCTTGACGAAGGGACGACTCGCGGCGGGGGACTCGGCGAGTCGCCAAACGCGACCATGTGAATAGTCAGTAGGGGTCACTTCAAGAGAATGACAAAAGGAGACATGAAAAGGAGAACAATGAGAAAGGGGAAAGGGGGAAGGGGGAAAGGGGGAAAGGGGGGGGGAGAAAAGAGGAAAGAAAAGAGGGTAGACTTAGCTCTGGATTAATATCTTCAGGCTGTACCCGGTCCCATTGCTCCATCTACCTACTTGTCCCCAGGTACCCCTATACGCCATTCGACGAAGAACCGGAAGTCGATTAGGACCCCAGATCATGACCACTCGAGTGACCTTGGATCAGCCGACGGACCTGGCCGCTTTCGTACCGAGTAGTGATTATTTCTACATGGCTTGTAGACGTATCATTCGGTTCTTGATTGCGACGTTCCATATCCGAGCGAGCTGACTGACGACGACTTAGGCCTTCACCAAGAAGCGAAGGGGTGGGCGGGTCAATCGCGACACTTGTCAGTCTCGGCATGATCATGTCCGTGAAATCCCTCGTGACGAAGTCCGCGTACGGGAGATCTCTATCCGAGTAGTCTCCGTAGCGCGAGACAGTTTCCGAGGACCACCAGAAGAAGGGCCACTTCCACCAATGCTGTCCGAAGACTTGGCGAAAGTTCTCCTTTGGGCCGAGCTGTAGTATTACTGGTCAGCTGACTATAGTATACTAAGAGTAGAGGAGTAACTGACATCCCAGGGGTTCTTGTCGAACGTGAGTAGTTGAAGGAGGTATCCGTCTGCCCATCGGTACTTGAAGGCGAGAGTCCACTTATCCTCCTATAAAATGAGTTAGTACGCACGAAACATCAGGATTGGCAGGTCTATTGACGAGGACTAGAATAAAAATTGGGAACGAACATTGAGCTCTGGTCCTACGCAGTTCCTACGCACTAGGCGTCCGAATGCACTGGGGGAGTTGTCGAGTAGGATAATGAAGACTACTATCGAACAGGAAATGATTGAACCAACGAATGGAGCTGTCCATCTTGAAGACGGGCTAGCAACGGCGGCTGTTGATATAGCACAGCTATATACGGCGTCCAGGGGCAAGAAGAACAGCACGAAGCAGTACGGCTTCAGGGTTCGCAGGTAGACTGTTGACCGAAGGTACACGCAGTAGTGGTCGTAGAGAGGAAGACAGTGACCCATATGGGTGCAGTGATACGCCCTATCAGACAGGTCGAATTGACAGCCGAACGGACAACGTCGGGGTCGTCGACCTACCCACATGTGTCAGCATCGAGGAATTTGTATGTTTTAGATTATGACTTTATTAACCTTCTTCATAGGGGAGGCGATCAATGAAGGATCTATCTTCCCACCGAGGAAGATCTGCCTGCATGATTCTCTTGGTGGAAGGGTTCTAAAGGTGGAAACTGTTAGTTACAAACGATACGAATAAAAGGATAGATTAGATTGCTAACGTTGGGAGGCTTCCAATGGCGATCGCGGACCCTGGTTGTGACCAAAATCTGCAACCAAGCGCCGAACCAGTTGGCCTTAATGATCGCCGAAAAGAAAATCATGCATAGTCCAAGATACCATTTCGCGGGAGAAACGGGTTCGTCGAAGCCAACTTCGGTACGTTGGGGTGCCATGAGGGAGAGCCAGCAGAACTCGTAGTCATTGGCATAGGTGGCTAGGACGACGAAGAGGGAAAGCCAGAGAGGACCGAGAGAGAGGAAGCGATACACGCTGTGTCGGAGCGTATCCTCGTTGTAAAACGGCATTGTGACGGATGCCGTTGGCGAAGGATGAGAGAGGTGTAGGAAGAGTGTCGTGAGAAGGAGGGAGAGTGACGAAGGGTAAGGAGAGTGATTGGGAGCGAGGAGAGTGATGGGGAGCGAGGAGAGTGATGGGGAGCGAGGAGAGTGATGGGGAGCGAGGAGAGTGATGGGGAGCGAGGAATCAAGAATGATTCCGAAAACGTGATCAAAAGTGTCAAACAGCAGTTCGAGAAGCGTAATTATCGTGAGCGTGGTGTCAAGATTGTTACGTGCCAGAATGGTGAAGAAGAGACGAGAAAGGAAGAAAAGAATACAGGTCGACAAATTCGTTTAAATAGACAAACCACTTAGGTACCTCTCTTCCTAGGAGGTAAGTACACTCTGCAACACTCCTAGGCAGGAGCGATAAATACAACTAGGAAACTACCAGCATTTATTTAAGTTGTGTAGGATTAGACCATGCTCTTTCTGAATAAGAGTTCAATTAGAGTTGAGAAGTATTCTCTAACTTCATACAGAAATAACCACCTATCCCTATTTGGCATACACCGCGGGAAATAACGACTGTGATCGGTTGCCCCTTTTAATGTGCTGCCCGGCGTGACATCCTTTTCGACTCAAAGAAGTACCTAGGTATTCACCGACTACATATGTAGGTATTCAATTAGGTAAGTCACTAGGTAGGTGTTCTATATAGTTAGAAAGATCGCACCTGAAAGGTACCTATCTTAACTTATATTATAGGTATGTATATACCTCCTGTGATGTTGACGGGTCACGTTCTGTTTCGGAAGGAATTAGAGTCAGATTAGGGAAATAGTAACTATGTATAACGCCGACTTCCACAAATCCCTTCGCGTTGTATAGACGTCCGTAATTGAATATTAGCTTATTTTTATTGAGGACTTGGAAGTAACAAGGCTTCTGGAATAGAAACTACGTTGACATTTAAAGTAGGTATTATCTGTTGCGCAACTATTGTAACTCATGACTGAGGCGAAACGAGCCGCTATATTATAAGGTAGGCACTGTCGCCCTTAATAAACATGAAAATAGAAATAGAAATTGAATAGAAATTTGTAGGATGAATTGATAAAATTCCAAGTAATTCTTACAAGGGTAGGCATTTATGGTAACTATTGCGTGTTATAAAGCATCAAGCGCAAGGGGGTGGAAATACATATACGTAACGGACATGGTATTATAAGCACAGTTACCTAACCTAGCTTACCTCATGTATCAAAATCTCGAAAAATATGACTTGAAAATGAAAGGCAAAAAAATATAATAACTAATAGTTACTATACATGTAAGTTGTAAGCGTTGTTGTCGCCATTCAAGTCAATTAACTTATTAACAAGCCTCCTATTCAATCGACGACGCAGCAAACCAACTTTCAACTTAACCAAGTTAAGCAGTATTTCAAATTATTAAATAATTTATGATATTAACAATTCAAAAGTGCACATAATCTTCCCGCACTGTATGTACTTACACTGCCATTTGACGAGATAGCGGAAGTTGTGACATCGATCACCTTCAAATATGAACCCAGAACTCATCCATCTGGGTCAATACTCAGGTACCCTGGGCGGTCTACTCTCTGCTAACTGACCACGTAGTCTGGACTTGAATACCTGTGTCTAGTTCCTTCGTCAACCCTCTCTCTGAACCGTCTCCGTCACTTGCTAGTGTCCCGCCGTTTCTTGGTTTTGCAACTCCCGCAACGGCATTCGCCCCTGTCCACCCACCACCAATTGTCTGTAACGGTACTGCTATGTCGGCCGGAAGACGTTCGAAATTTTCGTTCCCGTACTTACGGCTCCGCCATGAGGAAGGAGTCATTGATCATTCTTTTGGAAGCATCTTAGAAAGGTATGGCCTCATGAACGGGAAATTAGCGACGAGAATAGCCAGCTCGGGCTCCAGCACAGTCCATAACAATCCCATTGGCAATGTCCATGTGGGGTCGGTGAAGGAAATGTCCATGAGAGACTTAAGGCGGATTATAGATATTGCTGTGATGCTGTGGACTGTCAGTCTACCTTCCGAGGAGTTTTTAAAATCGTCTTAATGGGTGTTGGCGGAGATGAAAATACTGACAAGAGACCAAGGCTGAAGGTGGCCGTAAGGCCGACACGTTGAGATGTTGGAAATTTCAGCTTCCAAATTATCGGAACCGGCATCAACAAGATCATGAAGTCCGTGACCATGTTTGTTGCCCCAGCGACAACATACACGGCATTACGATCACCACAGGTACCTTTAATAAATGTATCCCAGTTGTACGCTAAAGGTCGGCAAAGGAGAAATGTCTCAAGGACCACCGAAACCATCCACAAGAAGACAATAACCATAGTTACACGCGCGAACCATTGAACTGAGGATCCTTTGGCCCCGGATACGCGCTGATAAAACGTTAAGATAGACCACTTGGCGAACATCAGGGTAGTACCATAAAGTGCTTCAAAAGGAACGATAAGCTGATGGATAAATCGAATTAGTACTTGACAAAGAGGGGGGAGGGAGGATGGACTAATTTATGGAGTGCTGCTTAGGTACCTTAAGAGTAAGGACTGCATCTAGCATTCCCACCTCTTCTATGTGTCTACCAGTCCCACCTCGTACAACACCTATTCCAGCTTCAGTCGTGACTTCTGAGGTTCGGGCGCACGAGAAGGGGGAGGTGACTTACAAGCCCACTGAATACCGAGAGACGTGAATGTCAACAACTTGGAGAGGTGAGAGATGACCCAATATTATCATATGGATACAGTCATACCAGAGCAATTAAGAGATATAGTTCTTGAAGATGAAAGCTCTCACTCTTTTGCCTTACAGAATATGCTCGTGCCACGCAAGAGAGAAAGGAGACGATGCCGAATACCGTGGATACAGCTAAGGGGCCGCCAGTTTCTGGCGTGTCTGGATGGCAATACACCATTTTCGCTAATTGTTAGAAATATCATGGAGCTAAGTTTTGGAAAGGATAAAAGAAAACTCAAAAAGAAGGTCATTAAAAGCAAGCATGTACATTATAGACCTTGAAACGGTTCCATCGGCGAGGAAAACCGGCAAATACAATCGCGGTTTTCTCGGTTTTAACAAGGTCTCGAAATGTATGGTGGGCCAGGCCTTGAAATTCTGAACTGATTTTCTTTAAAAAAGTGATTAAAAGCTTAAGGGTAAGATATCGTCCCAGAACCGTTAGCACAACTGATCTTAACCCTTTATAAATCACTCCCTTGAAATAATGTTATGTGGCAAGCTTTTGTAAATATTTAACCATAACCTTCAAAAGTTATTTTAATACTTATTATTCGTAAAGGTTTATGAAATTTGTAAAACGACATTTTAAAAAAGAAAACATATAATAATGAAACTGAGGTAAAAAAAACATAATAAAATGTAATTCTGACTGTATCGCGCACGGATGAAAAGACTATTGAGGTAACATTATTTCAGGGGTAAAGAGAAAAAGAATGGATATTAGTTGCTTTGCGGCGTAGACGCATATTATCATACCACCATGAGGCTGATTCGTCCAACTTCAGTCCTTTCCCGACGTTATCGCAAAATTACCGTTGGGTCAAACGGGTCTCAGCAAGCCAGAGTGGGGGTCTTTCTTTCCCAACTGCATTTACAATGCTTATTATACATACTACTACCCCGTCTTGTGGAACATCGCGACTTATCACCTCTTTTTCGCATCCTTTCATCCGCCCCCTCCCCTCTCTACCTCCCTTTCCTTCCCACACATACGCACGTACAATTTTCACCACAGGGAGTTTCTGTGTTTATATATTATGGCTACCGTCGAAACTGCTTCCACTGCTGACTTAGACGCAGAATATAACTACATCGTTATTGGAGGTGGAACATCAGGGCTTGTGGTTGCTTCGAGGCTAACTGAAGAGGAGGATGTTCGTGTCTTGGTCCTTGAAGCGGGCGCGAACCGTCTAAAAGACCCGAAGATCTCTATACAAGGCCTTGCTGCTGCTGTGTATTTTGACCCAGACTATGATTGGTGTATCACCACAGAACCTCAGGTATGTACAGTATTCGCTGAGTCCATAGCCTATGAATCGATACCTAACATGCAACGGCTGACAGGCAGGACTTAACAACCGCAGGCTAGCACAGCCTCTAGGAAAAACCCTAGGCGGATCTTCAGCGTAAGTGTAGGAGTAGATATTGGCACCATTAAAGCGCTAGCTAACTTGACCCGGATTCAAGTATCAACCTCGGGATGGTCATCTACCCGTCTAAATCTGGCTTCGACACATGGGAAAAGTTGGGAAACTCAGGCTGGGGATGGGAAACTATGGAAAGCTACTTCCGCAAGTTCCATACATTTACGGAACCTCAGCCAAAGCTCAAGAAAGAGTTCATGCTAGATTATTTGAGTGGCGCTCACGGCACAGACGGACCTATCCATATCTCTTACGGTAGCGAGGAAGGTTTTCCTCCCTTCGCCCAGGCCTGGCCGCGGGCCTGGTCTGCTCTATGCAAGCCCATCGACGGAGATCCTATCGCTGGAACGTCCATTGGGGCATTCAACAATGCTGCTTCGCTTCATCCAACAACTAGGGAGAGGAGCCATGCTGGAAATACGTACTTTTCCGACGAGATTTCTCAGCGGCCAAACCTTCGCGTCGTCACGGAAGCGTTCGTCGAGAAGATTTTATTTACCCAACAGACCGGCGGCTTCAACAAGCTTCGAGCCACCGGTGTTACGTTCGTTGCCAGAGGCGGTCAGATGCGACAAGTGTCTGCCACACGTGAGGTGATTCTAGCTGCCGGCGCAGTCAAGTCGACTCAATTGCTGGAGCTCTCGGGAATTGGCGGAAAGGGTGTACTTGCAAAGTATGGGATTGACTGCCTTCTGGACAATCCCAACGTAGGCGAGAACCTCCAGGACCACGGCTTCATACCATTTTCTTGGGAAGTAGCCGACCCGACAACGTCGGGCGATCAGATGCGCAACCCAAGCGTCGTTGAAGCCGTCATGGGTGCTTACCAAGAGGCTAAGGCAGGTCCCCTATCTGTCAACGCGCTCGCATCAGCCTTTTTCCCTCTCCAGGACCAAGGTCTCAAGCCCGTACCCATCAGCCAGCTCCTTTCAGAGCTTGGCCAGGCAGAGGTCGAGCCCAGAGTCCTCCGTGAACAAATTTGTGCCCCTGGTGAATGTTTGGCGCAATTTACGCTTGCGCCGTTTCAACTCAACCCTTTCCCTGGAGATTCTCCTTCCCAGATATTCGGCCTTGGCACCGATGGATTTTACGCTTCCATTGTAGCTGTTCTGAACCATCCCTTCAGCCGCGGATCGGTACATATACAATCAACAGACCCACGCTCGCCACCTGTCGTCGACCCACGTGCCATGTCTCACCCGCTCGACCTGGAGTTACATGCGCGGCACGTATTACTTCTCGAGAAAATACGCGACACCCCACCGTTACGAGAGCTATTCAAGGATGGTGGACGTCGTTTGCATAATGGCGGGCAAAGGGTTGAAACGTTAGACCAGGCTAAGGAAGCAGTTAAGAACGGATACACGCCACATTACCACGTGTGTGGAACCGCAGCCATGATGCCTCGGGAGTCTGGCGGCGTGGTGGACTCAAAGCTAAAAGTCTATGGGGTGGATGGCCTGAGAATCGTCGATGCTAGTATATTCCCACTGATTCCAAGGGGGAATATTCAGAGTTCCGTCTTTGCGGTTGCTGAGAGAGCTGCTGACCTTATCCGGACAGGTAAGTAGTATTAGTAGTAAGAATAATAGTAGGGGAGAGAATGATACAAAATGAGCTATAGTTTAGCCATGTTCATTCTTATCTTCGCATACCGAAGGACCTCTGGCAATATATGTAGATATATATATCACATCATACCGTTATATTATTTCAGCTTCAAACCGTGGTATTTTTCAATAGATGTACTTGGCTGGTAGGTAATATACAGTATCTATCAGTCCCGGCCTTATGCAGAAGGAAGTTGCAGACGTTGTCGGCTTTTGCCGAGTTACATTGCCCCGGCACACCGGCACACCGGCCCCACTATAAGGCGGAAGACGTAAATCCCAAAAGAGTAAGTGAACCGGGGGCAAGCGGAACACTGCCGCGATAAGTGTCCGTGCCATCCTGATGGATTCACACTTGGGTTGCTTAGTAACATCGGCTTAAGTAATACGGCAACATTCGAAAGACTGGGGTTGATTAATAAATACTATTAGGCTTCGACATATGTAGGTATTTTCAAAGGCCAAGCCACCCTTGGTAGTTTGGTAGTTTCCCAACCGAATCCGCCTTCTTAATGTCTTAGGTATCTAACATCGTTGCCTTTATTAACGCCGACGCTTTCTTCGCTGCGTTATTCGTTACCGAGTATGCTCAGAAGAAGCTTCACACGCACATCCGATAAAATTCACCGCCACCATAATTATTTAACGACACAATAATTGACATATATCGTCATTAAAACTTTCCTTCGTTAGTGGTAGGATGCTTATTTATTATTAACACATTTTCAAATGCTTATATCATTGTTAATGACGACTTACATCGCCAATAACTTAGCTCATTCAAGCTTACTTCCTCATGATGCAATAAAAAATATACCGTCCGACCTACGAACCTACCTACTAGTCGTTATCGTTTCTACCCAGCAGCGGCAAATACATGCAAAACTATGCTGAGATCCCTTGCCATTTACCACTTAATTACACTTTTCAAATAGCTGCACACTTACAGAGCATAGATTACATAGGTTATATATTATATCCCAATCGCCTAACCTATTATATATACAACCGAAAGTGAAGAAAAAACGCAGGTATGTAAGGTACATAACCTAGCATAATAATAATTCTTATTCGGGTTAAGAACTACCTTGGCTGTTTGCTGCTTGGTTCCTCATCTTCTTACAATCCTCCTACATAGATCAGTCTCGCCTCAAGAGACGATAACTTTAATTATTTACTTACTAATGCATATTTTATTTTATGGGCCATCACGGTGGGGTGGTGGGGTTATGGGATCGAGATCTTCCTAAAACACATACGGGATTTTAACATGGCTCCGATATTAAGCTTTTTCGAAGGGCTTGAAATATTCAGCCGACAGAATCGGATCGCATATGAAATAATCTAAGCAAGTGAAAAGACTAGTGTACCGAGAATGTGTTAAGCTAAAAGTAATCGTATGACACCTCTCATGCAATGCACTATTTTGTACGAAGTATTTCGATGCCTTTTCAAATGACCCTCTTCAAGTTGTAAGAGGGCTGGAGGGTTGTTTTAAATAGCGTATTGAGTAATTAAGGTACGCAAGTAGGTGGGTGACTTGGTACCTGGATCTATGGGTTGAGACCCCTTTCTAATGTTCGATTGGATGCCGGCACGGGCGTGTGGCTTGATACAGATTTAGCGTCACTCGTTTTGTTTTAGAAAAAAATATTTACGTACAACATTTTCGACATTTGAGAGCTTACCTGGACAGCCGGACCAGAGCACGACACGCATGATGCGATAAACCATGCAAGGCTCGGTCCACCGAACCGACTCAGGCTGCTCATGGCGAACCCAACTGCCTGACATTTGCCGATCACTGAAAGTAGACCCAGATATCTAGGGCAACGAATTACCGAAAAGGAGGTCTGGGCTCTAGTGGTAGCTTCAATGGGTAAGTCTCATCCGAAAACAGCGCCACCAATTTTACTTGACAGGGTGTGGTGAAGACTGTCGTTACGACGCCTCACCGCGCTGCCAATCGGGGAAAACCCCAAGCGACACATCTTATAGAAGACATTAGTCTCAAGCTCTCAGACACGAGTCTCCAAAACGAAGAATACTAGTGTACCATGACACTCTTATACCTTGCCAGATCTCGCTAGGTGCTGGGTGCCGATCACTCGGGACTAAGGTCTTTCCCAATGCTAGAACATGAACTAGTACAACCCTAGAACCCACATGCCGTGGATTTCTTCATCCGTTCGACGACGCCAACGTGGCGGACACTTTACCTTATACTCAAGATCCGTACATGCCCTCAAGTAAAATTAGAACGTGCGATCGATTTCCAATGCTCGAATGAATATCTAATTGCTTTAGAAGGGGACCACGCAAGTAGGTCCTCATCGGCAGTGTAGGGAAGCGGTACAGGGCCAGGTCCTATCTTAGCACCACACTAGATCTTGCCAACCCGGAGATCTGTATCTTCTGTCGTTCTAGGTACTGTGGTAGTATTCAGGGGTTTCCCAAGTGGAACCAAGTGGAGTAGAGGTATTCATGAACGGGCAGGGACATACTTTGTCGGACCGGTTCTCTTGACATAATAGTTGACTTTCTCCATCTCAACTTAGGGGTATGTTTTCGAGGTTTACTGTTGCATTGGTTAATATTTGTATATGGTATCATTAAGTTGCGTCGTTGCTGTTGTTTTTCTCCCGATGGATTGTATGCCTTCTAGCTAAGTGTTACGCCCGTCACACACATTTCGTCACGGGCTTTCAGTTCCCCACCTATCACCTCGTGCGTTTCTATATATCGAAAGCCGCAATAAGGCCAGGTGCATCATGGCCACCGTCGAGAACCGAGGCCCGGAGTTGTTGAGAGTGTGTATCGCGTTGTTGACAACAACGGTGATAGCCATCACTTTAAGATGCTACACGCGCCTAGGCTTAATGAAGGCCTTCGGGGCTGATGACTGGACGATGATGGCAGCAACGGTGCGTTTCTTTGGCAAGTGAGCACTACCACAGCCTTCAATTCTGACGAAAACAGGTCTCGTTCATTCTCTTCTGCACATGTGCGATCACTGGCATCCATTATGGAACAGGGCGTCATTTTGCAGACCTGGAAATCCCAGACATCGAGAAGGCCATGATGGTATGAGAAACCGAACGCTTCCTACGAGCAACCTTGGGACCCTTTAGCTAAATATAATCAAGTACTGGTGGCTGTGCTACATCTGGTATTGCCTTACCATGATTGCCTCCAAGATCTCCATTGGTCTTTTCCTCCTACGAATTGCCGTTCAGCGAATCCACCACTATATCATTTACGTCAACCTACTACTGACAGTCGTCACGGGCCTGGTGTTCTTTTTCGTCACTCTTTTCCAGTGCAACCCAATTCCGTATTTCTGGCTCAGGTTTAGCGGTACCGACCAAGGAACATGCATCGACGTAAATATAATCGCCGCTCTTACGTACCTCTATAGCGCCCTCAACGTGATATGCGACTTTACTTTTGCTACTCTTCCTATAGTCTTAATCTGGGGCCTGCAGATGGACAAGAGAACCAAGATTGCCCTAATTCCGATTTTAAGCATGGGATGCGTGTAAGTGTGCTCATGGCGTTCTTGAGAGTTACAAGCTGATGAGTTTACGATCACAGAGCTAGTTCCGCCGTCGTGGTGCGTTTAGCGTATATCAAGGACTTCAAGGATCCAGACTTCTTATGTACGTAAATATAATACCTGTTGTGGCTTCCCCTTTTTCTCTTCTATTCTCTCTCTCGAAGACTCGTTGCTAACTTGAGGGAAAAGGGGCAACGGTCTATATCGCCGTCTGGTCGACGACGGAGCAAGGCTTAGCGATCACGGCAGGTAGTTTAGCCACTCTCCGGCCGCTATATCGAATTGCGGTGCAAAGGCTCGGCATGTGGAGTACAACGGCTGGAGTTGCTCACTCGGAGAACATGCCGAAGACGATCGGCAGTTCGGGTGTGGGAAAGCCTGGCGGTAGGTATGGGAAAGGCAGCCGCGGCTACGGTGGAGGATACGACCTAACAACATTCGCTCAGGACGAGGAAGCCCAGGATAGCCGTCGCGAGGACCAATTGAAGATGAACAACGCAATCATTTGCACTACTGACATTACCGTCAAGAGAAGTAGCATATGGGGATCGTCAAAGGAGGATCGCTCGAGACATAACGAGAGTCAAGAGGAGCTACACCTTAAGTCATCGAAAGATACATTGAACGGTTCAAAGGCCGTGCCGAAGAGCTTTTTGGCGGATGGCAGAACTTCGAGGAACAGCGATGGCTCATAATTGAATGCCGGCAAATCTTGTGCGTAAAACCAAATTCGAAAAGTGCTTTAGTATTAAAAGTCGGACGTATACGTACGAGGGTATAAAAATAACATGATACCCCATTTGTTTAAAAATTGTTAAATAATATAAAATTTTAATTATAATATTATAAGATTTTTCTTCGCAGAAAGCTGTTGGTTGGGAAAAGGTCCAGGAAAACGGGTGGAAAACGGGGTGGAAAAAAGGGTGGGAAAGGGGGTCAATAGGGTGGAAAAAAAGACAGAATCCGTCCGGAGGACGTTATCAGTCATCTAATTGACTGATTTTTGACCCAACAGCTGATTGACTGATTGATTGATTGACTGACTTACTGACTGGTTGAAACCCTGGTTGAAAAGCTGGTCTAAAAACTGGTTGAAAAGCTGGTCCAAAAGCTGGTTGAAAAGCTGGTTGAAAAACAGGTTGACTTATTGGCTAATTGGTCAATTGATCGAATAGATGACTAAATACCTGACTGTATACCTGACTGACTTATTGACAGCTTGACTGGTTGAATACCTGATCAACTGATTAATCTGTACGTACGTAAGTAAGTAAGTAAGTAAGTCAATCAGCTGTTCAACCAGTTGTTGAATCAACCAGCTTTTGAACCAGGGTTTCAACCAGTCAGTCAAACAACGGGTTGAACAGCTTACTGACTTATTGGCAAAAAGAACACATTCCCACATGGGGGGCTCCCACCGCCCCCCAAACCCCCGGACCCTAACCTAACCACTAACCCTACGTGGTCTTGAAGGCTTACGTGGTTTTGAAGACCTGATCTTTAACACAAGGTATATAAGTAAAAAAAGACCCCTAATCTGGGGGATTCAGCAACCCTTGAAAAGGTGGTTAAGGCGTTAGAAAGGTGGCTATGGGTGGCCACGGGTGGCTAAACGGATAGTTCAACGGCTGGGGGTAACAGGGTGGTTACGGGTGGCTAAGCAGGAGGCTCAACGGGTAGTTAAGCCGGGGGTTTAACGGGTGGCAAGACAGAAGGCCCGGTGGATGATTTAAAGGTTTGATAAGGGATGGCTAACGAGGTAGCTTAAGGGGTGGTTTAATAGGTGGTTAGATAGGTGGCTACGAGTGGCTACGAGGGCTGGTCGGGGATTAGACTAATGGTTTAAAGGGTGGCAAAACGGGAGGTCCGGTGGGTGGTTGGATGGGTGGTTAAGCCGAGGGAAATGGGAGGCTCAACAGGGGATAGACAGGTGGATAGACTGGAGGTTCAATAAGGGGCAGCACGGGTGGCTAAACCAGTGGATAGGTAAATGGGAGGCCCGGTAGGTGGGTTAAAGGTTCGATAAGGGGTAGCTTAAGGGTTCGATAAGGAGTGGCTTACGGGGTGGTTTAACAGGCGGTTAGACAGGTAGCAGCACGGGTGGCTAAAGGGGAGGCTCAACGGGTGGTTGGCCGGGGGGTGGTTCAACGGGTGGCAGAACAGGAGGCCCGGCGGGTGGCTTAAGGGTTCAATAAGGGGTGGCTTACGGGGTGGTTACGGGTGGTTCAACGGGCGGTTAGACGGGCGGCAGCACGGGTGGCTAAAGGAGAGGCGTAAAGGGGAGGCTTAAAGGGTGGTTAAACGGGTGCGCGAACCGTGGTAATGAGTGATTTCGTCGCATAAAAAAAGAAATAAAAGTGTAAGATCGAGGAATCGAACCATCAACCCCTAGCTAAACTCGGGATATTGTGCCACCTGGCTTCGCGTTAAACTGAACAGGTTCAAGAATTAAGAGAAAATAAACAATTAGGTAAGCAGCTTAGATAATCCAATGTCCCCCAAGTTGGTTCGTGCGCGAGAAGCTTTTGCCCATTTCGAACAAGAATCCCTTGTTTTGATTGGTTGAAAGCTTTAGCGTGTACAATATTTACAGTATTGACCCATTTTTACAATAGAAACATCCAATCAAATCAAAGGCTACAAGGTCTTGGCGCTCTTTCCTATTTAGGAAATTTTCAAAATTCTGCCCTGTAAAATGAAGCGACACAATACCCCTCTTAAAATCGGGCAAAATCGGGCAAAGGGAAAAAAAAACACACCAAAGCTTTTCCCGTATAATTACCCTCGTTAAACTCGGGTCAAGCTTTTCCCGTACAATTACCTTCGTTAAACTCGGGTATTATTTAACTTTAACTCGAAATTTTATTTCATTTCGACTTTTTAATTTATTTTTATCTTTTAATATAATACATTAAAATTACCTTTGCACTTGTCACGATGGGTTCGGCGATCGATGTTGACTGGTTAGATTTTCCCGGTATTTTTGATACTAACACCGAACCATATGTTATACTTATTAAGAAGACCGTACTTAACGCTGTAATAGCCAAAGCATTAAAAGAAATCAGGAAATTAAAGCAACATATGAAGATACTGCCTTTTAACGCTTTTGGGATCATATGTCAAATCCATGCTTTCCCTTTAGGGACCGATTTTAACGTGCCTTCTCTATTAATAATCTTAAAGCCTTCTCTCGCATTTATCGTTTTTTTATCTTCTACCATGGTGTTCGACGAATAAACCCTTGGTTCCCCAATCAAAGACGAAGAAGAAGCGGACAACCTTTTAACAAAAGGTGTATTAACGGCGTACCGCGTAGTTAAGGGTGCATATAAAGATGCTATTCTTTCGAAATATCCAACTGCTTTAACGGCGGTTTTCTTGCTCAAGAAGCCAGCGCGAAACCTGTTACAACACAATACACAATTTCGAAACTTAAGAAAGCAGTTTAATAGGCAACGAACATATAACCTAGTCTCGGCCCTACTTCAAGTAGCGGGGACATGTAAATCATATAATGGAAGGTGTAAAACTTACAAGAGCGGAAAAAGGCCTTGGGACACTTATATCGTTTCTTCGTGGGGTTCGGAGCAAGACTTTTTAGGTGTTTACGCCAACTATTATTACAATAACAAGGCTAACTCTTGTTCTTTTCGGAGAGGTTAGTGTAATGACAGCTCAACAATATGTTAAAAACTAACATTTACTTATTTTTTCTCTTTAAAACAGGGCGTCTAGTAGTGAATGCTAACTTAATTAACGCATTACCCCCGACACTTCTGTAATATAAGTTTCTTATCGATATACGTTATTATAATGAATATTTTAAATATGAGATAGAGGAGAACACGTTAACTTCACAATATATTCGGCCCTCAACTTATGATACATTTGGAAACAATGTCCAAAGTGTCAAAATTAGAGCCCCATCCTTAATCCGGCGATTCTTTATTTCTTTAACGGACGAAGAGTTATTATCCCTTGTGAAAAAAGCCCTCCAGCCTCTATCTTCAACTATGGACATTTCCGAAACCTCCTTACCAACAACCAAGTCCCTATTAACGGCAGCATTGGTAAAGAATCCTACGCCTCCATGACTCATTATATCCAAGGCTATCAGGTAAGCTTAGTCCGCTTAACGTCTCTCTCCAAAGATTGACGTTTTAAAGCGCTCTTACGTTTCCTTACCAACCCCTTGTCGTTAAGGTCGTGATCTTGGAGACTAACTGGGGAAACAGTGTTTACCTCATCAACATTAACCAAGGCAGGGTTAATAGACGGCTCGGCATTATTAATAGCTGACTGCAATGAGTTGTCTGCTTGGGTAAGGCCAAGTGCGCTCTTATCCATCCCGGCAATAGCGTCCGTCATAGTAGCGTCACTATCGTTGTCAGGCTCTGGAATGGTTAAATCATGCCACTGTTGCTGCGAACCTGACGCGCCCATAGAGCCGGACGGACCCGAAGATCCGCCTTGTTTACTCCCTGCACCTTGCCCACTCTGTTTCCTTGATCTAAAACGCTCCAACTTCGACTGAAACGTCTGTGTGGGGGGAGAGCTTATGGCGGCGGTGTCTATGGTTGCTGGAGCTTGACTCTGGTCGGTTGGTCGCAAGTTCATTGTTGGGACTACGAGAAGAATAGGTGACTCTTTAACAGGAGTTCCTTTCTCGTATCCTGCTCTGGCGACAAACTCCTCTGCACAATAAACCATTTGTCCAATTGCCATGTTGACTTTTCCATCTTCTACTGCCCAGGTATGTCTTCGCTTTGCGGACTCGTCGAAAAACATGAACACGTAAAACGTCAAAGCACCTTTGCGCAAAAGGGTTGACCGTGTCGTCTCTTATCTCAACGAGTTCAGCCCATAATTCGAAGAACGAGCGGGCTGCGCCCGCTCGCGCCCGCTTCAACCACATGGCCTTAGCTGTCACGAGGGGCGTAGATTTAGAGTGGCGCAAAGGCGATTCTATTCGTACGATTATTTAAAAATGCCCGAACTTTAAGAAGGTTATACCCGAGTTTAACAAGGGTAATGCCCGAGTTTAACGAGGGTAATTGAACGGGTATAACTTTGGTGTGTTTTTTTTTTTTTTTTTTTTTATAATTTAATTTTTATTAAAAAATTTTTATCGCGGTAATGCCCGAGTTTAACGAGGGTAATTGAACGGGTACAGCTTTGGTGTGTTTTTTTTTCCCTTTTTTTCTCCATGGTCCATCCTTATCAAAAATCTCCTATCGCGGTAATTCCGGATCTCCGGCGCTAAAAAGTGTGTAAACCCCGTTATCCCC